>JAAAYG020078784.1:1852-79934 GCA_009936455.2 Tomocerus minor | reverse complement strand
ACCCGGACTTTAATATATCTCTATCTGACATAGACAGTTGGATAGCGTAGTTACTTGGAAGGATACATCGGCTGTAATACATTGAGTTAATTGCTGTGCATGAAATGACTTGCGAGGAAGTTTAATGTGGATTGCACGAAAGGAAACCCTTATATTATAAAGTCAAAGGCTATATAGGTACTACAATCTAACAAGGATGACCTTTGGCATTTAGCTCGCTCCCATGTATCTCACTATACACATAAACATTTTCCAGGTAATTTCGGGTCGCTGGTTTCAGATATGGAAGAACTCATCTGCAGAAATCAGGGGGTTTGGAGTTATGCCCCGAAAAAACCGAATTTACCCATTATTTGGTATCTCTTTCTACTTATAAAACTTAGTTCATTCACGATATTACATGTGAAGTTCCGCCTTATAATTTTTTCTGTTTTATGCAATGACTTGTCGGCATAAGACTTCCCCATGTAAATCAAATTGCTACTTCCTGCCGAAATTCAACGTGAATAAACAAAATCTTCCCACTGCACTACTTTCATTACTCATGAAAAATGACAAAATTGATCCGTAAATGTAATGATTCAACGAAGATTTATGAGTAGAAAGAGATACCAAATATAGAGCCGGATAATTCGATTTTTCCGGGATTTGGGTGTATAAGTCCGAAACCCCTGGTTGCTGCAGACCAATTCTTTCATTTCTAAAAATCAGCTACCCGAATTTACCCGGAAAAGGTTTATAGGGTACCTTGGGGTGGGCTTTATGCAATAGTCTTCCTTGTAACGGAAATGGATATAGGCATGGAACAATTTTGATCACTTCGGATCGATGATTTCCTTCGTATTGTATGCCAACTGAAGACGTATTACATGAATTGCATAATAATATTAGTCAATAACTAAAGAAGTCAAAAATATTTATCAAATAATTTTAGTCATGCTGTATTTACAGGCGAAATTATTTTATTGCAAATGAAATGAGGACGTTGGTAAGGAGTATTAAGTATCTAAGTACATTCCCGTTTTTGTTAAAGTAATTTAATTGGGGAGAAATTGTAAAGTTTTATCGTCTGCATTTTATTGTTTCTTACTAGATATCAACTTACCCTCTTAATCAATATAATAAATAATTTTATCACTTTTGAATGGTAATATTGCTATACGTACATTAATTTATTGGTTATGTTATTTAACCTTGTTAATATTATTAACAGTTTTAATTTTATATGTGTAGAACATTCGATGTGATTTACGTCACGGCACTTACATCACGGTATTATGGTGGTAGTATGTTGGACAAATATTATTATCAAGTCGGTACGTTACTTAGAAGCCATTCACGTACTCTGTGATCTCTATGTGATCATTATGTAATGAATGAGTATGACCACAGTTTACCCAAGAAAGTTTTAGACAGACAAACGCTTAAATACTACTTAAAACAAACTTGAAAGAAATAATAATAATAATAATAATAATAATAATAATAATAATAATAATATAATAATTATATTGTGTACACATTTTATTTGAGTTAGACTATTAATTGAATGGAATCTTGTGTCTAATGTTATAGTAGTATCCGATGATGATAATCTAAAAATTAACTTATGAATATGAATAGAGCACGCATATTATTATTGTCTAGCACGACGCACCAATTCGTTATATCCATTATTTATTGCACTCCTCAAGATTGAAATAAACTTTTACTCTCCAAAGTGTGCTATGAATCTTTCAATCGCGAATATGGCACTTGTTATTTTGGAATTGACGATTCATGTGGTTCGTCAATTAAATTTGACTGACTTTCAAAAATGTAAAAAAAATGTTATTCGAAAATTAATAGACTGTAAAACAAATGAAGGGTTAAAATCTAAGTTCCTACAAACTAGTTATTTATTGTCATATTATCATTGTGTGTTGGATTATGGAGAAGGAATCCCTATATCTTAATCTACAGTGCATTCCTACTGACTTTGTTCTCGCATTCTCCACTTTCCACATTTACGTAATAAAAAGATAACAGAAGCATGTCTGAATTTAGCCGAAAGTCTACGAGTCACCAGTGTGCTGAATTACAGTTGTCAAGCTCGGTAACTGCGATAACAAAAAAGGCTCCAGTCTGTCTAAACAACACATTGACATCAATCGAGTAATTTCATAAAAACTTGAACGCTTTCGCCATTGAATGACATTTAAAATGCTCACGGTTAGCTATGTATATACTTATATGTACTTAGAATACACGAGCTTATGCAAAAGATTTCTAATTACTAACTGCGTTGACTATTTTAGTATTAAAATTCCCGGGGGACGGAGCGGGGCTGTCCACTACGTTTCAGTTCGGCCTTCTGATCCAACACTAATGGTTCGTTGATACTGTTGCGATGGTCGTGGTGTTGTCGTCGCACCTGAGTTCGACGGTATAGCTGATTGGCTTGCATTTACATTATTCGCAACCGGCTCCCGGGGCACTATCTCTCCACGTAGAAATCTTTCCAATTTATCCACACATGCGTCTTGATAATCATGAATCCATCTAAATCAAAAATAAATCAATGACAAATGGGAAAATACTAATTTAAGAATCTTATTTATTTTATGATACGTACTTAACACCATTGAATGTCAGAACTGGCTGCATGTCTTCAGGCAAATTTTCAGTATCAGGCCAAGTGAAATTGTCCATTATAGGAACAATATTGCATTGAGAATCAAGTGCAGCAACAATTTCCTAAATTCACACCATTACATTTTCATTAGTTTCCATGTATGAAATTAGGTCAATTATTTAGGTCGTGGGTGTTTAGTTTCGTCATTGCTTTAATTACCCGATGGACCCAGTCTTTACAATCTTTGTCTTCGACACAGCGATCTAGAGCATTTGGAGTAAGTACGAGAAGAAAATGTCTTGCTTGGCGAATGCTCTGAAGGAGGTTGTTGTCAAACTTTCCAGCTTCAAGTCGCTCAACATCAATAAAGACTGTAAAGCCCCGAAGTTGGAGATGGACTTTGAGTAAACTTGCGAGTTGAGAACCGTTAGAGCGTCGGTAGCTTATGAAAACGTCCAATGGCTTATCAGGATTGTCCTCAGACGTTTGAGACAACTCCGAATTTTCTACTTAAAAGGGCATTAATAATTAAATATTTTTGGTCGCGATTCATTCACACGAGACATGAACATCTTTGGATAGAGATCCCTAGAGTTCCTGCAGATTTTATTACCTTTTAATGCATCCATGATTCTTTTCCTATGAATACTGCTCTGAACGCCACACTCAGCCAGAACATCCTCGTTCAAACATTTCCGCAGAGTGTCTTTATCCACATGATTATTGAGAAGGGTGTAAGTATAAGCAGAGAATTCTGGGTGTATAGAGCTAAGAAAATCGTTCAGGCTCGAAGAGTCGCAACTGGAGTAATCAGCCATCTTTTTCAAATGTCTCAAGTCACGCATGAATCTAATTCAAACACAAAAAACAAAATATAAATGCATAAAAGTCTGATGAAACAATAAAATCCTGAGTAATTAATATATGTACGGAGTTTATTACCTTTTCCGTAGTATACCATTGTCTATATTAATATCTTCCCGGAGCATTTCTTCAGTTAATTGAAGAAGGAGATCACCGTCAACTCTTGAAGCCATGAAGGAGTCAGCATACTGAACAAAGCCCTTTTGGATGACCCACTCTCGAACGTCTTCAGTTGACCAAAGTGGAACCTGCTGACTCAACTTGTGAGGTACTGTTTCTCCAATCAGTCTCAGAGCTTGGGCTGCAAACTTGGATGCCAGGGCATTTGGCGACGATGCAACTCTTTTCAACGGCTCTATCGCATTTATTTGCTTGAAAACAGAGGTTTGTCCTTGTCTCTTTTTGATCCCAGCCTCCATGCTGTTCAACAATCAAGAATACAATTATTAACACCTGTCGCATTTCTATTCATGAATAAAATTGTAATTTTCCCACAAATCAGTACCAGAAATGAAAAGCAGCTAAAGATCTAGCTTCTTCTCTCTCGGACGACAGTACAGGTACAAGTTTCTCTAGCCATTGTACACTTTGACCTTGATTGTGAAATGCATTTGACGCTGCAAATTCTTCTGGATTGTGAGATATTAAAAATGGCTCGACGAGTTGTAGCGTATCTAAGAACAGATTTTAATTTAATACTCTTATTCAAAATTAAAAACTAATCACGGAATTATTTTTGTTATTACGTACTGGATTTCATTATCTGAGCTTCGATTTCTTTATTTGCAACGAGGACGGCAATGGCCAAACAGGCATAATATTTAATTGAATCGTCTTGATTGAAAGCCAAGGGGAAGAGCCACAAATGCACCTTTCTTTTAATCATCACTTCTTGATTTTCAGCACCACCATACAAGGAAAGATTTACTAAAGCACCAGCACAATTCCGCAGAGTTTCTACGTCTATCCTTCGACATTCCATCATGACTCGCTCCAAACCTTGTAGTCTTAAAACGTCACTACAAGTGGATTCACTGTGACGAAACAAATGGCGAAGCAAACCAGTGCCCACCCTTGCCTCGTCCACCTCACAAAGCTCAGAGGCCACCTTTTAACAATTACAAAGTCCACATTTTATTTTTATGCACGAAATTATTTTATTGTGATTGTAAACTGAAAAATGTCTAATGACTCCCTACCTTGACAACTTTATCCAAACAATCAAATCCTTTTTCAACGACGTAATGGCAATTTTCTGGAGTAAGAGATTGTTCTAAAAGTCTGGCCGACGCCACCCTCAGGTCCGTCTTATGTGAAGAAAAGTTTCCGATGAGTAAATCCAACCCTCCCATTTTTCTTAAAGTCTCACAGAGATTGCCTCCAACCTGGTGAGAGAAGGAAAAACTTAGTAAATGTGCACAATTTCTAATGATGGGGATGAAAAAAATGTTAGTGAATAAAATTGTGAGTGTACTGATGAATTTACTTGATGACCATGACCAGGAACCCGCCAGGCAGCCTTCATGACACCGGATGCATAATTGAGATGGGGGACTGAGTTCATGTTATCTTCTTCTGAGTCTCGAAGGGCCTCTACTATCGATGAAAGCTCGCTGGAATATTTGTCGATTACTCTGTCCACGTCCTGACGAGAAGAGTCCCACCCCAAGGAGTCCAAATCCTCGAATATCAATACTGAAACACCAAAATCCATCACTAATAAAAAAAATGATACAACTTTCAGAAAAATAATTTAAGACTTGGCTTTACCACTATCAGAAGCAGTGGATGTGAGAGCGAGTTGATTTTTAAAGGTCAATTTCGATTGCGTAGCAGCCGTCATGTGCTTTTCGGAATTAATGACAGTTCCCGTAAGCCGAGTTTGCTTCCGTTGTTCATGGGCCATGGCTACTTTCTCCGCTGTAAAATTCTCCGTTGACAATTTCATAGAAGCAGCAGCGGCTCGTCGGGTTTCTTCTTCGGTAACACCTCCTTGTGTCAGCGATCTACTCACACACATACAAAAATTATTAAATAAATATTTCTAAGAAAAATTAAAATATAATGACAGAACTGTCAATACTAATATTTATATTGAAAAATGGGGAAAAAGTAATGAAATAATGATTTCTGAAGTTGAATTCCTAATTTCTTTAATAAAAGTAGCCGTGTACCTTTGCTCTTGTTTGAGTGCGGCTGTTTTTTCTGCAGTGATGCCATCAACTTCAACTTTTTGCCTGAGGGCCTGTGCCGAGGCCTTTTCTTCGTAGCTGACGTCTCCCGCCTGAACTCTTTTCATTTCGGCGGCATTGGAGGAGGTCTGTTCGGTGCTGAAATTGCCGCTTCGGAATTTGGTGGATGAGGTGGAGGCGACTTTCTTCTGCTCGAAGCGGAAACTCTGCGGCGTGCCGTCCATGCAGAGGTTGGCGTCGTCGGGCTGGACCATTGCCAGAGATGAGTTAGGATGGTTGTTCATGACTAGGTTGGGACTGGCCAGAGGGGAGTTGGGCAGGACGGGCGTCAACTGCATGTCGGCCGACGTGGGGAACGGGATTTCCTGCACGAGCACGGTGCCCGTGTCCAGCGGGGCGCTGTCGCCGCCGTTGTGATCCCCGAGACTTTTGTTGTCGATGAGTTTGAGGGGCGAGAGATTATTGGATCCGAGAGCAGACTTGGCTTTGGAACTGGCCGTGATGGAGGCGATGGAGGAGGAGTTGGAGGAGGAGGACGTCGACGAGGAGGACGTCGACGACGTCGTCGTCTGCTGGCTCAGCGCCTTCATTTGCGACATACGACTCTGCATCTCCGACAAATTCGTCTTCACGTGCTGACTGGAGGACTGCTTCATCGACGTCTGCGTTTCGTTGGTTTGGTGCTGATGGTGAGACGAGGAGACTACGGAATGAACGTTCCGTCGACTGGACACATTCACTGTCTGCTGAGATTGCGATGAGTTCATTCGAGAAAAAGCAGCCGCCTTGCTCTGTGTTGGGGTTTGAAAAATTAAATCGCTAGTCAGAAACATGTCCAACCAATCCCACCTGCCTAATATTAATCACTCCTTCCCTAATTGCCAACATTTCATCCTTCGCACCTTTATTTCCTTAAATATCATTATGACGTCCGTTCTTTTTCTATAGTCGCTAGTCGTGGAAACTACGGACGTTTTAACTGAATATCTGCTCAATAAATTACTTTAGCGTGTTAATTACAAAGCTGCCTATAAAATACCTACTGTAATAAAGATTTGACGAGGAAAAAATAGTTTTACTGCCTTCCGCTACAATTCTACATGTAGGACTAACCTTCAGAATGTGACATACCTGTGTAAATGTCATTACTATTGTCTAGTAGAAATTACAAGTGCATTCCTATCATATTAAAAGTTAAATTAGCTTATTTAGCTATTAAAACAATCGTAAAAATGAGCGTTTATCCATTGTAAATTGCACTTGGCAAATAATTAAAAATCTCCTAGACAATTAAAGGTTATTGGGATTTTACCGTTGCCATTTCCAACGACTGAACTTGTCCTCATACCAATAAACTATTTTTAATAGATCCTTTATTGCATTGTCAAGAGTTTAAAAAAAGATATGTCATTGCTTTCAAAGACTATCACCTAGACATAAATTATAACGTAGTAAAATCCTTTTCTATCCCATTTGACACTTCTTTATTCATTAGCACCGTTTTATTTTCTGCCAAATAGCCATTTAAAAATTACAATTCCAAGTGTCTACTTCTATCACTACCATTTTAATTGCCAATTTCATTAGTATAGGCTTGTAAAAAGCTACCATTCCATTTTCTTTTAAAAGTAATAAAACGGTTTCAGATTTAAGTGCACAATTACAATATTCTACAATATGCTAATTGTAATTATTGCATCTAAACTGTAAGCATTTAGCTAAATGTTTATCTCTATGCATTCGCACGTATAGAATGCGTGTACGAGTTGAAGTACAATCCAAGGTTTGTTATATAGTACACAATCACTAGTGCATAATTGGCACAAGTTGCTGTTACCTTTTAGGACACTGGTTTCTGACTCTGCTACTGGGGGTATCTAATTCTACACTCTATAAATGCTGCTAATAATGATTATAATAGTACAAGTGAGAAGTACATTTATTTCACTCGATACAGCAAGACAGAAGGTATTATTGACAAATGTTTAATATAATAATGCTAAAAATTAGTAGAAATTAGTAAAGAAGAGAAAGAATAGAAATGTTTTTTCACATACACTATTTAATACCTGGACATTCCCGGTTGATTGGACACCATTGAGGATTCCCATGGTCTGTCCATTCAGAGTAGTGCCTGACAATTCATCTGAATCAGCCATCTGGAAAAAAAAATCAAAAGAATCCCATAATGAATTTTATTGTTTCTCATAAATCATTCGTCAATAGAGATATATTTGTTTAAGAAGAGCCTTAAATTGCTTTAACGCTCTAAAGAAGCCAATGGAAATTTGTTGGAAGAGAGTTTGATGGGAAAAGGAGTTTTGGTTTTTAGCACTTGTATCTCGGGAAATAAAAATAACTTATTATCTGGTGATATCATCAGTGAAAAATTCCTATTTGTCTACTTCACCTATATTGAGAGGTGCATAGTTTGCTAATGTGTAGCGTCTGAAATAATTAAAATGAGATATCCGACTAAGGACATTGTAAGACAGGATCAGTTTTACGCGTATGCGCATCCAGTCATGTTATGAATGTCAAAATGTCAAAGTAAGTGCTGCACAGGCATCTTCTAAACTGGTTTCCTTCATCAGAGCACTTCATAAGCAAATCAAAGCGTTTCTTCCTTTGACAACAATTACCGCAGTAAATTACAAGTCTTGAGCGCTACATGTTCCTTCTAACTTATTGTTAGTCTGAATCTAAATGCTTGTTAGCTGTTCCTCCGTCGTCTCAACAATAAAATAAACTAATAGCTACAACTACAAGTCAAAGATTCAAAGGCACACCGTCACCAACACCATTATTCTACAAAATAAACTCAGAAGAAAACAAATTCAACCAACGGCCACGGGCATGTTATCATTTAGTATGACTATTTGATAGTGGTACTCACAAAACAAATAAATAATTTAGGTATGAATATTTCATAGTCGTGCCATTGGATCTTTTGCACTCTCCTTTTATTGTTTATCAATACAACATTTCGTGATCCAAATACCAATGGAACTTAAATCTCCGACCTGATACTTTTATAATAAAAGTTTTCTCCTTGCCGTTTGCTCTATGGAAAAATCCGTTCCTGATAGCTAAGATAAGGATAATGTATTGAGAGATTGGTGCAGGTTGACTAACCCAAAAAGAAGATAAGATATTGCAGTTAGTTCAAAATATTGTGCCAATCTTTAATTTTTCCTGATATTAGTTGGCAAATGTACTCACTTGAAGGAGCACAATCCTTAATTATTGAAAATTACATCACATACTGAAAACTGCGGGCGTACTCAGGAAAATTGCTCCGGCTGGCTATAACGAAATTCTAAGTTTGTTTCTTCAGAGTATGAAACTCAAAAGCCGTAGAATATTTTATAGTGTATCTTTATCTATTACACTGCACTTGAATCGCATAAAACAGCTCAAAAAATTAAATGACAGCCATGAAAATAAATGGAGGATATAAACAATCAGGTTGTCTTGACTTGATTTGCATTGAAAAACGAGCAGATGGCCAACTCAGTAAAGCACAGCACGAAAGAAACTTCCACGCTTTATTTCTTGTAGCGCACTAACAGTTAATTTTGTACGAGCTAACTGCTTAATGGCCAACATACGCCAAACCTAACTTAGTCGTCCAAGTGAAGCAACAGCATTAGTTATCAGCTCCGAAGTCTCACCTACTAATAAAATAGAAGATAGCCAAAGAGGACGACCCGACAGAAGAGACCAACCCTAACCACGCATAACATATTTGTTTTTACTGGTCTTTAACACTCTTATCACATTATCAGACAATATTCATTAGGCCAGCAGCAATTACATAGACGACAACGATGTAATATTCTACTCAATGAACAATATCTGAATATTCACACATTTTCTCTTTTCTAGTACAATGTATTGTATCAACGCCGATATGGCCCCTTAGTCCATATCATATTTGTTTGGGATCGGAGTCCACTTAATATCCACTTTATGAATTACTTTTACAATCATTGAATCATTAATCAATTAATCGCTCATGGAAACACACAAAATATTCCACTCTTTTAAGTGCCATTATTTTGCATTTATGCTAAGCCAGCAACTTATGTCTTTTGGTGAATGGTGAGTACCTAAGGACGCATATTTTGCATTTAATCCCAGATTTGTAAATTAAATGCACAAACATGTATTTTAGCTATCATACTTGCTTATATGCTTAAAATAGACAAAGACTGATTAGTTTTGGAAAAAATATTTCAGGACTAATTATCACATTTGTACGCACAGAATTACGTCACAGATAAAGATAAATGATTATCCCTTTTTACATATAAAATTCTGATACGCGAACACTTGACAAATTTAAAAAACGTCTGAAATTAAAATGTCGTCTTGGATAAATTTGATCGATTATCATGACAGCTCTAAACAAACACAGTACAATTAATGTCAAAATTGTCAAAAGAAGGATATGTAGCTATCTATCACAATAATATGATTTCCTTGAATACACAGTATAATATCCGACATAAATCAATGCAACTATTGCACTTAGTCATTCGATAGTTTTTCTCCTAATTAAAATTCATGAATCCCTTACAAATTTTACAGTAAAATTATATCACTCTATAAATATTATTTTAGCGAGTATTTGTCTACATAGTAATAGAGTTGACTGTTGATAATTAAATTGTAACAAAGTTGTAAATAAATCGCTAAGCGGTAGTCAAGCGAAGACGCGCATCAAGGATCCTTTACAAATACTGGTAAATTAACATACATATGCCTATTTAATAATAGATATGCTGACCTCGACATTTACCTTAATATATAATAGTTATCATTAGAATAAACAACAGAAAACATCTTTGCTTCCATGAAAAAGAAGTACTATTACCGGTAGGCATTATCTGTTTCTGCTGTTTATGTGCACGTGAATTATTATTTGTATAATGCAGCTGTGTGCATAATAATACACCGGCTGCATATGTTTACCTTAAAACTTTCCAAATTGTCAGCCAAGGTAAACGAGAGATGCCCACCCCTGCAGCTTTATTTTGCTTCTGATTTTACTTTTAATATAATATGTGATTAGAAATTATCATTTTATGGATAAAAATAAAAGAATCCAAACTTAGGAAATTACACTGTAATCAGATAACTTTTATCATCTTATTGGTGCTATATAATTACTTTTCAAAATATAAAGCAACAACTCATTGCCTTAGGTTACTAATGAAAGTGAGCAATCATTCTAAATAAAAATAAATACATAATGGCTCATCCTACTATATCCCATATCAAAAGTTCTCTAGGTATAAAAGAAGATACAACATATTGCTATATAAAAGTTCCATATTATAGTTATTTGTGGGACTCCAAAACTGCAAATTAACTGAATGGAGATAGGGACAATGCGGATATGAAATGATATGAAAGCACACTCATCCTTACACTTGTGCAAAACTGTGTACTTTGCATTCTGATATTGCATTTACTCTACGTACATACAATCAGAGCATGCAGTTGATATTGGATTACATAATATTATTTTGAGACAGTGTAAACACTAATCGAAATTTAAACGATAGAAAACTGAACATTATAATGTTATTATCTACTTAATAAATGTCAAATGGTTGATGAATCATATATCATGCCTGTATTATTGACTACAAATTAATTTCGAAGTATATTGAAGACATTAATGAAATAAAATAATAATAGAAGCTCTCCGAAAGACCAGTGGAAATTTCTGAAATTAACTTAGAATGTGGCAAACTTAACCTATTACTTAGCTATTTCTCATGAGCCTGTGTATTTTTATGAAATTCGTATAAAAACCTTGGAAAGCTGGAATAGATCAGCGATTGCATAAAATACTCTTCGATTGATTTGCTAGATAAACTAAAATAATCGCAGTGCAAAAAATATTTGGCTGCAAGGCAATCAGGAGCAATGCAATGCTCAAATATTCCCAAATGAAATTAGCAATTTAATAGTTTCACGTTTCGTTTATGTCAAGGGTCTTATGGCATCAACGACTAGAAACTTTTTTAGCAACAAAAAATATGAGTAAAGTCGTGGGAATGAATTTTATGTCCTCTAAAAGGAAAAAAGGTTAATTCAGGGTTAAATCTTTTGAGCGGCTACTTACTTGGACCAAAGAGGAGACAAAGGATTTTAATTCTCTCTTTTTCGATACGATCATAAATGTAATTGAAAAATGAATAATTTTAAGGCTGTCCATTCGAAAATAACATAGCTATAAGATGTCGCCAAAAAAGTAAGAAAGCTATAATTATAGGTCAAAGTGTTGACTAAGCGCATTTATAACGAAGACTGTTAGTTAGTGGGGTGAGTTCAGTACGAATATTATGTAAACTTTGCACGTGATATTATTGGTATTCTTGCAGGGCAGAATTAGGCTGAAGATTGATATAATATCTCGCTACGGTAATAAAATGAATTTAAATTTTCCAAAGTGAATGATGGAGGATGAGGATGAGATGGGAGATAAAAGGTTTTAGGTTACAGCCGCTGTGTAATTGAAAATGAATGAGGATGAAACCGAGTGAGTAAATTAAAGTTGCAATTCGCAATTAGACAGATCCATAATTTGAGCGTGGCTGATAGGTTGGCCATAACTTTTTGATTTAAAGTGACATTACTATGGCTCGCTCATATTAATTGCCATTTCCCAGTTTTTACTGATCAAGTTGCTGAGCTGGGAATTGGTTATAAGCCTTTGGAAAAGGGACTGACGCTCTGCAGTCTACTCATTCAAGTATGTGTAGTTATGAAAGAACCATTAAAGATTAACGAGACCTTTATTATCCTCCGTAACTAACGAAAAATATTTTCCATTAAACTTATTATTCCGTAGTGGTTGATAAATATTTTTTGTTTTTGTTGCTCATGGCATGACCATGTCAAGCTTGAAAAGGCTTTCGTAAAAAGGTTCCCACAGAGTGCCGACTTGGTTTTTATTTGAGTTTCAAAATATTAAACTGTCGATTATGCGAAGAAATTCAATTATAAATGTTGGATTTGAGCCAGGTACCTAACTAGCAATTCTCTTTGGGAAATAAAATAGAAGAAGAGGATCAGGTGTCTTAGAGTTGATTGGATGCAGTTGCAGGTAAAAGTAATTTAGATTTCTGCGTCCCAGCAATGAGCAATTGATGATGTTGTACACATCTTACACGATACTCTAATAAAGAACTATCCATAGAAGTGAGAGACTCTAATGTTTTGTTCCTTTCAACTCTATTGCTATCTTAATGACAAATCTGGTGACCCAAGTTGGTCACAACCACACAACACAGTCCCAACCAGATAACATTATTATTGAGCTTCATGTCAGAAAAGGCTGTCAGTGAGCTTCTTTCTGCCTTAGTAGTCCTTCTCCTTAACATTGATGAGAATACATATAAATACTTCCCGTTAATTGTGCAGTGAGTGTTGATTGGTGTGGTGCCCTGCCAAAGTACACCATAATGCCTAGTATGTAATATTATCTGAACATTTTAAACTCTTGTCACTGCAGTTATACACGGAGAGAAGCACTCGTGTATTTATGTAGGCAAGGAATAATAATAATATGCAAATGGAGACACGGATTCCATCCGTCAATGAAGAAATGGAGACTTAAAGCCACGAACATTATCTAATCTGTTCGACTACATGACAATAAATATCTCTGCTCTCCTAGACTCTCCTACCTATCTATCCACAAACTCAAGAGCTCATCTCTATCTTCTGAGCCGACCGAGTTGACTAACTAACCAGCCAACCAGTGTAACGTCTCCAATCAAGAGGACCACTTATTTATTGCCATTCGTACATTTGTTCCTTCAATCAGCAGCTTGTAGCGATTGGATTCACATCCACAGAGGAGTGGCTCTCCTCTATTCATTTACCTCAATACATTCCACTTTACCCAATACTTATTCCTCACTAGTCACTTGACAATTTTAATTGCAATCACCAGCCCATAAAATACCAAGAATCAGACACCTTCTCCTCATGTCAACTAAGTAGTTAGCTAACCCTGCCTCCAATTCTCTCTTTCTTCTCACTACACACTTTCCTCATTCAATCCCACTTCTGATATGGCTCTCTGCACTCCAATGCAAATCATTTCTGTCACAGTTGTAGCTCTTGGTAGCCAAATACTATCTTATTTACATAAACGATGCATACATTCCAGAATTATGTTCTATAAATTTATATCTTAATGCAATGGTGTAAATCAACCAAATACTATCTTACCAGACAATCTGACGCGATAGGAAAAAAATACACACTCACTGATGAATTACTTTCAGCTGAGACACATACATACATACAAAAGTACTTTAAAATACTCCTATCCATTTCTTAAAGGGATTTTAACTCTATGGAAAATTACAACAGCTTATACATCACCGAACTATCGTCATATCAAAGTAGGTGCTGTCGTCTACTATTTCTTAGCGTTATTTAAACACAAATACTTACATCTGAAGAAGGGGTTGACATGATTTCCAGCCTTGATTCAAGGAGAACGGCTTAACGTAAAACAAAAATTTTCAAATCTCCTCATATTTTTGCACATTTTCAAAAATAAAATTTTGCGTTTTTATTTATGCGTATTTTGATTTTTGTAAATTTAAAAAGACAAAGTCAGATCCCTATGCCCTAGAGAATTTTTTCCTCTTTTTTTGATATATTTTGCAACTTAGTATGTTTCTTTAAACTGTCGGAATCTGGGCTTTAAAATTTTGCATTTTAAATTACACTCAACGGCAAAGCGACATATAGAATCCCATGGGAAAATTTTAAAATTCTTGTAGCTAGATATAATGTTTCACAGAATCCTGTCTAGTACTTTTTAAATGACATTTTTTACTAGATTCAGAAATATTTATTTTATAGATTGTCTAAAAAATATTTATAATTATGTATATAGTATACATCGATAGTCTTTTTTGTCGGTTATATACATTGTGACAAAGAAACATTATTGCATAATTCCAAAATAGCACAAAACATGTGGAACATTCAAGATTAAATATGTAGTAGTTATATAGAGAATCTACAGAGAATGTAATCAGTTATATCGTATCTTAATAATTTGTAAATGACTTCCACCATTGCTGTTGTACATTCTTTCGATATTGAGCACATGCTTTAGAATGGCAAAATATTAGGAACGCTACGTATATACGCAATGCTATTTAGTGGAAATTTGTTTCTGTTATCGCAAGTTGATAAATATTGCAGAGCTTGTATATATTAGAATGAATCAGTAGTTGAAACTACTTGAAACTGAAATATAATAAAATGAGAGCCGTAGGCTGATTTCTGAAATTCTCGTTACGTAGAATGAGAAATAATCGCGTGCAATAGCACGGACGTAAATATGTAAATATTCGTGAAATGTTTCCGTGCTGGCTGCTGATGCTGAAGTCAGAAAGTCTGTCAGCAATTTATCGCTAGAAATCCCAACAGCTCATCGTTAGCAAATAATGTGTCACAGAACATTAGAAGCTATCCCCATTAAATCAACGCAGGGCAATTCCTGTCACTAACAACGGCGTTTTAATTCTTATCTGGAAAACTGTTTCAATGCTCTTTGAAGTCGGAAAAGTTGAAAGGAAATTAATGCATTTCATGGACACCTACACATTCATGGATTTTAGTCCGTATTTAGTATTCCTTTGGCAATGCTGTCAAATGTTATGACACTCATTTATGACGCTGGCACACTTATTCTGCTTTTTAAATAAAGAAGCCTTAGAAAGGAAATTGCTTAAATCATTAAAAAAAACTATTTGAGAAGTAGGAATTAGCCCAAACAAAAGAAGGAATTGCTAGAGGGAAATGCAGAAGCGAGAGTTGCCGAAGATTTGTCAAAAATGAAATATGGTGAAAGGATGAAATATTGAGATATTTGTGGCATGACTTGAATATGAGATATTATTTTATAAGTAGACATAAGGAAAAAAGGTAGGGAGGGCCATGGATGGCGCTGTTATTTATGCACACGTTGTTAGAAGAGAATCGTAGATAGACGAAGGGATCACTCACATTCCATACTATTATTACAGATATTAGCATTAAAGGAAAGATGCCTCTAACTCCAACGCTAACATTGTTTCGAAGAACAAGTGATCTTATAAGGTGAGCAGACAGCCATCCAGCCAGTCCAACTAAGCCATCCTACACAAATGTAGTTTTGAGCGATTACCTACCTACACCAAATCTGAAACCTTCTGTCTCAGTCTCGAGAGCATGAAATGGACACAGACAGGGAATTGTTCTTTGACACCCAGCCACAGCCTATGCCTGCTCCATCCACATCCTCAACAGCACTGTTCAATGTTCAATGATTAACATTCTTCGATACAATGCATACAATCAGCAGTTGCAAAACAAATACGTTCCTCTATTGTTATCAGAGCGAGAGACATCAGCCACAGAAAAAATCTCTCTGAAATCTTAATGTGTGATTAGCTTACGCCTTTAAAGCTTTGGCCAATGGCTAATGAATCCTAAATATTAAGGAGCAAACTAACGATGACTTTTCACTGCGGCTACAACACAACTACACACGAAAACCAAGTCTCTTCCTCACAAAGTTCATTCTAGTCGGCAGGATAAAGATCTAATTAACTCTAAGACATAATTCGCCTCATTTCTTTTGACCAATAAGTACATTCTCAATTTATCAAGAATCAGCAGCTAAGGCAGAATTCAATCTATACTGAACGACCAATACGATTCTTCGGATTAGTTCTTGGGTGAACAATGCAATTTACAGGACACAATCAAATAACCAGCACACCTGGAAAAAACCCTCCACAATGTGAACATTATATTTTTGGATTTTCTCCTCTTTCAATTCATATTTCATCTTGATGCACTTTATGATTTTGCTTTGTGTAAACCATAGTTATGAACAAGAAACAATTATCTTGCAATAATTAATGAACTATTCTCAGTAGTAAATGCATTTGCCGATTTTATGTGTTTATAAATCGGACACCCAAGATGAGCGTGCACTTATTGCCCACTTAAAGTGTCAATGTCATTCTTCAGATAGAAACAGACAGACATATTTTACTGTCCCTATAAATTACACGGCCCACTATCTTGAAATGAATGATGTTATATCGTCGTAGAAGTATATTTAATGATTCATATAGCTGATTCATAACGACAAAGCCAAAAAATAATGAAACTAGGATATTGAAAACTTGGGCACAAAAATATAAGCAAATTTTATTTTGGTAAACAATGAGAGAAGTTAGAGGAGCCCACCCAATTACGTTTTAAGGATACTGCTTTGTTATAGGCAACACTAATGAACCGCTAATCTTTTCATCAAATTCTCTATTGCAGTCAGACTGGGCAGGGACATTTATAAAAGTACAGCAACTAACAATTCAAGTCTCTCCCTGTTAAAAAGAATAGGTCAGATGATGATGGTAATACTACAGTATATCATTTTAATTGGTTGGTGGTTGTATGGCAAAGTAAATTAACTTTGCTGATTTAAATCCAGTTAGAAAGATACAACGTATTTCTGTATCATTTATTTAGCATATTTACGTATTGTTAGCATTGCAATAGAGAATAATAGTAAGATGGGAAGATTTTTTTCATTAGTTAGATATTCGATGTGTTCCATTAGAAGAACAAATCTTATATTTATAAATAAGATTATCGCTACGCAGTATAATGCGTATTCGTGTAATATTTTTGCATCGGGAAATTGCCGCAGCAGGCAATAAATTACCACGCTGTGTTTCCAAAATCAGACTTCTTTGAAATGCTAAAAATTATGGCTGTAAAATCATAAATTATCTGTTAGGGAATTTGCTTTGTAAATTGTAAGTGCCTATATGCATACGTTTACAGGTTCTCTCTGTTGTTGTTGTTGTTAGGAATTTGATGTTTCAGTTCACTATTACAAAGTGTAAACCCAAAGCAGTATATTATTCAATAATAAATAGCTAAGTAAACGTTTTGATGTGGAAAATGCTGTTCAAGAATGAATATCTACAGAATGTCCCTATCCAATACAAGTCAAGACGAGTTAAACAACAATTGTCTTGAAAGCAACAATAAAATCACATTAAGAAATTATTTAGTCATTACATCACAATGCTCTTTGCCTTCGTGTCAAACAAAGCTGGTTTAGCCTTTGTAACTAATAAAGTTTAGAGTATTCATTTCACGCAAATTCATCTTGTGCTACACGTATTTCTATATAATTACGAGGCATATAAAACTATAGCCAATTTGTTTTGCGATATTGCTCCGTGTTTATTTTATAGATGGAAAAAGATTGCAAAAAACCATGCTGTTAAGCAAGTTAAACATATGCTGCACACGACTATTTAAATGATTAATACATTTGATCCCCAAATATGACTGTTTTTAATTTAAAATTAGCACATTATTAAATGCTTTGTTTACTATATCTTTTTTTTTTGAATTCTACTTTTAAGTAATTGAACATAGACCCATACAAGAGACCTAGAATATAATAAAACATTGAGAACCTATACTTAGACAGTAGGGACAACTGAACAATAAGTACGCCTACTAATGAATCTTGAATTTTTCTAACCTGTACTCCCTTAGTTGTATATTTGGTTGTGGTAGTGCTCGTACTTTTGCCAGGTAGGAAATATCGAGTCGAAGTCTCTTCCCAATTATTCATTGTATTTAATTCTCTAATTTAGCCCGATTCCCAAAATAAATGTATAAAAGACTTAAAAATCCTGTGTGTCTATTAAAAATTAAAATTACACTTGCAAACGTCTTTCTTCCCTAACATTTATTTTGTAGTCAAAATGGATAATTAAATTACTTGATAGTGTAACTCACGATTACTTGAACTGATTTCTCAAAATAAAGCAAATCAAGGAAAAGTGGGAAAAAATTATTTCTTCCTCTACTTCAACCACTAATTTACACATTGACTACAACGACTTATGTTTGCAAATTAAATGCAAAATTAGCATTAGGAATACTAACGAAGAATGTATTTTTATTCCTACCAAGTAGATATGTAGATTAAAAGCTGTTACTAACATATAGCAGTAAATACAAAGAATTAGCACACAATTAGTATTAAGTCTAAACTGCATGTACACTGACTGCACACAAGATAAATTTGAGTATCTAAATAATAAAACCGCAGGTTTCCATGTAATCATTAACCAACATTTTTATTGATTTGGATTGCACATAAATATTACATTCAGCATTACCATGTCTATTGGAGAAATACTTGCAGAGTTAACATCTATACAACCTACATCATATTTACAACTTTACACTTAGAACCAAAAGGCTTTAAGCGTAGGTGCATCTTTTACTATACATATTGTAAATTTAAAATTATACCCAAATCTTTAGACTTCAGACAAGTACCTATCAGTTTCATTCTTCAATTTGAATGCAATAACACCATTCAAACTATCATATTTTTAATGCATTGTTTTATTGCTCGTTGTCGTATTTGTAGAGATAGGTACATTGTAGGTATATTAATATATGTTACTAGTAGCTCTCTTACGTACCGAGATAGTCTGCTCGACCTATCTACACAGTATTCTCTTAGAAAATTAGTTACACAAGTTATTCGGATATTAATAATACAGGATCTTACAAATGGCACGCACTGCTCCCCTCCATTTTTTGTTCTTTGATCAGAAGATAAAAAAATGTACCGAAAAAATTATCGTATGTAATTATGGAAATTTGTACTCTACTAATGCCATTTCATAATTTATCTACATGGAATTACAGTACCTACGCACGTATTGTCGTTGTCACTCATCAATCCATGAGTTCGCAAGAAATGGGGAAAAATGATTTCACATCTAAAAAGTCGTGTACTTCCTATAATATTATTTACTTTACAACAAACGTACGTATGTTCTATATCTATGTATTTTATACTCATATGTCAAAATTTTCTCTTTATGTCTATTTATGGATTCGGCCGGCATCAAGCTTACTGACAAGCAAATAAATGATGACACTATTTATTCTTCCTGCGGGATACATCACTAGTTATCTGAGGAGGGCAACGGAAGGATTGCAAAATATTGAACATTGGAGTAGTATATATCTGCAAGGTGCTTGTTATCAACAGGTAGTTAACTACATGACTGTTTATTATTACTAATTTGTGCATAGAAGGTAGCGACAAATTATTTTTGTGCATAGCTGACTGCAAAGCAACATATTTTCGTTATCTAAATCTCTGATACTTCCACTGGTACATTCAAAAATGTCAACACATGGATTGTCCTCAGTTACTCTAAAAGGTAGATGCTATGAACGCAGAAATTATACATAGGTAGGTAATATAACTAGCAAAGTTAAGAGTTAAAGTTAAACCAGAAGATGTATGCATAGGTAGTAAGTGTATGCATAAAGTTTGCCAGTTCACGAAAGATCAGCATAGCAAGTGTTCGTTTGAAACGGAACTTGAAGAGATTGATGAAATGAATACAAATAGTAAAATTTTGTTTGGCGTTTATCTTTTGGATTTTTCCTTGAATATTTATAGTGTTATTATTTCAGTATTCTCAGAATATGATTGTGACAATTTCTATTCTGCTAAGGTGTAGTGTGAGCTATAATATTATGTAATATATCGTTAGCATATCCTTAAAAGGACGTCTACCGCCAACGCCAATACATTGCATGGGTATTCATGATGTCAGTAAAGGGTTGTGAGGCTCTGAGCATGCAACGAGCTTGTATTTTACTCTAACATTAAATCTTTAATATTAGCCAAAGAATGTTCTAGTGGAGTTGATTTTTTATCCTAACCTTTTGATGCACTCCACTTGGAATTATT
This sequence comes from Tomocerus minor, assembly GCA_009936455.2. Taxonomy (NCBI): domain Eukaryota; kingdom Metazoa; phylum Arthropoda; class Collembola; order Entomobryomorpha; family Tomoceridae; genus Tomocerus; species Tomocerus minor. Next base: position 59,410 of record JAAAYG020078784.1, on the reverse strand, counting down.
GCAGCCCACTAAATTATAATTATGCAAGTATATTAAGCTCTAACCGTTAGCCCCCGTTAAAATCTTCAGAAGAACGTTTAAAAGATTTAGCAATTGCATACAAATTCATTTTAATGTGTATTTAGTGCTTAATTAAACCATTAAAATTAATAATTTTCAAATCTCGCATAGATGAGCATCAAATGTAGTATGTAATTGTAAATATAAACTGTCAATATTTTTTACACTGAGAATTAAAAGTATCAATTAGTATGGTTGTAGAGGGTAAAAATTGAAATGGGATAACAGGAACGCAATTAGGTTGCTATCATCTGTAAGTGAAGAGCTGAGGCTCAGACTGGAGAATGGAGAACGTTCCAGAAAAGTATCGAATAATATGATATGAAAGAACCTTCTGAATTAATCGGAAGTGATAAGGCTAATTCTGCAAGCGTTATTTCATGTCCTTTACTATTTCTACTTTTAAAACAACATCAACGAACTCAAGCACCTACCAGCTACCACTTAGAACTACACAATCAATTAAAGTGCCACAGCGATATAAGTGCGCAATATTGTAGTCTCCAATTCAAAAGAATGTACAATTATCACAAAGTTAAGGTAAAATATTATTATGAAGGTAATATTATTTCTCCCTCCATCAAAAGTTAATTTAAAAAAGTAGAAATTAAAATAAATATTTGAACAAGAATTTGTAAAAGAAAATAATCGGCATAATATGCGTCAGTGTTATGCTGGTATGTGCATGTCAATAAAGTGAGTCATGATTGTCATTATGAGTATGTGTAGTGTGTAGATATGTAACGACACAAAGATAAAAATGAGTAACAACGAACCCCATTAACAAAATCCAACATCGATTGATATTTTCGTGCTCCCATGCGATTCATTCGATTTTTGTAGGCAGAAGATGTAATTTTGGGAGACGGAAAATATTGTGTGTCATCTGTCGTCATGTTGATAGCTCCACTATAACCGTCACTAGTAACACAATCTTACTATAATGTTTGAAATTTAGCTACGATAGAGCATTTCTCTATTTAATTTATGATAATCAACTTATTAACGTTTCTATTTGCTTCACAATCAGCTTAAATCACAACGTTTGTATGCTAACTGAGTATATGAAAAACATTTAATATAATGTCCATTTCTTGTAAATAATTTCAGTCGTTTGGGGAAATCAAATTAACCAAGTTCCTTTGCAAATTCAAGCAAATATTCAATGTTTCATTGCAACAGTTTCAGATTCAATAAAAAATAACTAAGTTAGAATACTGCACAGAAAGTTACGATGTCAAAGTAGCTATTTAATTAAAAAACTAGCGTTGTCAATTGTCTTTTAGTTTTCTCTGCAAATAATTAAGACCGACACTTGTGGAAACTGACTGCTCAAAAGCAAACTATATTTAATCAAATGTTCGTGAGTCCCTTTTTGATGAGTAAACGTCTGTAGGTGAAAATTCTTTGTTAATTTATAAAAACCTGCAGTAAATTATTTTCACTGAGACGGTAAATAGTAATTGGGGAAATGACACTGGGCTTTCGGTGTTGAATTATAAAGAAAGGTCAGAGAGAGAGAATGATTCCTCTGTCGCCGTCAACTCTGTACTGTTCTGTTTCATGATAAAGGACTTAAATATTAATGACTGAGTGGAATATGGACCACGGTTTATTCTCCATCCTCAACGAAGTAAAAATCATGCGTTGCATAATACTTGTACATAATATACACGACAGATATACTTGAGAGAGACTCGAGCAGTATTCTGTCTGTGTCCTATGTGCTGATAATAATACACATACAAGATAATGTTCCTATGCATGGATCTGTCTGCTATTGAGAATGCACAAAGAGAAGTTGCAATTAAGTTTGCTATTGTCTGTGTCAAACAATTATGATACCTACATGTGTATACTCCAAGTCTTCCTAAATCAGAATACATAACTTTACTTATCCTTTTTCGAGAGTTGACTAACAAATTACGAGTAAATTGTGTGTGAAGATAGAAGGAGGCAGGATATGGTGTACCTAGTACACACTACACAACAACGTATAAGAATAGACACTAAGAAGATGAGCATCAACAGTGAAGACAGTAAAGAGTAGGATATTTAGCAGAGTGTCACAAATGAGACAATTCTGGAAGATACTATATGCTACTATATATGCTACTATATATTCTACTATAATTTACAGTTGGTTGGGGTTTAATTGAATAGTTCTCAATATGGCATTAGTCATTTAATGAACCTTAGGTGTCTACATAAACTGCATTAGGCATGAGTAGAAATAATACACGTGAACATCATTCTTACCTCGAAATATATATTTAGAGGCTTGATTTTAGTCCTAAATATTGTTGATGTGCCTCCTCGAAACACGTAACGCAGGAGGCTTAAATGTGCTTACTATTATTGTTCAATAATATCATAGATGACAAAGAGCTGGGCCACACATCCATCGTTGATCGTCCATTCTAGGCACTGCAATTGCTTATCTTATCTTTCCCTTGTAAGAATGGTGATAATTTGAGTGCTAAAGATAAAATGTCATTATAGTAGTCTGATACTATCTAAGCTCACATATATATCTGAACTCTATATGAGGCATTCAGATAAAGATGTATTATAGGGAATACGCATTCTATTCAGTTAGCCTCATCCTTCTCAGAACTTGGCTCAGTATTTATGTACGTACTGTATTTGGTATTTACATACCATAACTCGAAACATGCACAAAGTGTACATTGCTAGTAGTACCTGAATGTAATCATTATTCGTCAATTAGAACTAGAATGCTGATAAATGCTTATCAGTGTGTGTTAGGCCTACACACATAATAATAATAAGTAACCTAATAAACGACAAGCATATCAGCCTATGCTCACAACTGATGTTAATGAACACAAATTGTGGAATGCAAAGGACGACGCGGAGCAAAGGATGCGACTGAAGGAATTATACGATTGACATTATGGATTTAAATGCATGCTCATACAACACTGCAGGTTCAAATATTATTTTGACAGTAAAAATAATGCCATGCTTTCTAACAGAGAGTACTTTAGCGTTGATATCTGTGCATTCCTATTATAAAATTGTAATATCCATATGCAAGTCGTAATAGAGTATCACGAGCCATACATGTTTGTAAAATGGAATATGATCTTTAAAAATCTCAAGAATTATCAATGGAAAGCATTGAAATCTTGCACAACAAGGAACAGATGAGATACTATCGTAAATGTCTTCATTGTATGAAACAACTTTATTGCACTTATCTTCAGACTCTTCCTTTTGAACTAAGCCGACTGAGCTACTATTCTAATAATGCTCTCAAAACCCATTTCAATTTTAATAGACTTTCATTGAATACCTTATATTATTAGTGCGCATAAATACCCCCTTAGCTTTCAAATTATGTAATGACAATAATGCTACTTAGTTTAATAGTTATTTATGCATCAATACATATTATGAATTACGATGATTATTGCATGTAAGGTCCTCATATTATAAGCTATTCGCGAATATAATAACAGTTAATATAAAAATTATCTACATAAACACTGTATAAGTTAATCCAGTCAATTAGATATCGAATATCACATTATTGCAGAAACAAAACCTGGTTCGACTTTACATTTCGGACTTAGAATTTTAGCGGACGTGGTTACTCCATAAATATGAACCTTATAGGAATTGCCAGGAATTTATTGTGATATTTGAAAGCACGTGAGCAAGTAGCTAAAACCACGAAGAATTTACTGTGGATAAATATAAATTCCTTGATATGCACAGACAGAGTATTGCCAAACTGCATGATGCAGCAGCACAGGACGAAGCTGTGGAGTCTTTGTCAATAAGTTGACCTTCTACAAAACTATGCGATAAGACTGAAATTTCCGTACATGGTTTTCTATTTGATATTCGGGATAGACTAGAGTGTCAATTTCTCTAAAAATCCCAAAGTCACAAGACCTCCTGCCCTTTGCTCCTGTTTACCAAGAATTACTACGTGCGAATGGGCTTTCACGTCATAAAGAAGGCAATATCTTGAAATTATTGGTGAACGTACTCTTTAATAGTATTTAGTGTTAGCATATAATGACGAATTAGATCGTCACAGGATAAAGTCGGTAGTATTTTGATACGACATGATTTTCCGTTCAGATGGGGTTTCTTCTTGTACAAGAATAAGGCTCGGCAAGTGTAAAATAAATTCCTCGGCCTTCACAAACAACTAGATACAATGTAAATCCTTTAATTACTACTGCGTCGTGTAAAATAGTCGTTGATGTAAATTACAAGAACATTACTTAATACTATTCATTAAAGACACATCTAATTGACAGGGATCAGATCCCCTAAGCGACGTACCGAAATGATGTAATGAGAAATAATGGCCGATGTCATGCACAACGTGCTCACCAAGTTAATAGTTGTCAATATCGTTGAAATATGATACACCTATTCTATACGGATTATAAATTATGAGTCGGGGAGGTTGTTCATAGCCACAGTTTAATAACATATCAAATAAATACCTTAATCCCATGAAGATTACATGGACGACTCTTGACGAGCCTTTTTGTCGCGTCAGCTTAGTCAGCTATCTAAATCTCAATTGCTTTGTATTAATAACTAGGTACCTACATGGATTTCTGGCTTAAGGGCTTCATAAAACACATCAACAGAATGCACTGCATTTACAAGTAAAATAGACTCAATAGGAAAAGGATGATTCTAATGATGTTTTATTTTACTCATTGTGTCTATCAGCATACTACGCCCATTGCAAGACGTGATTACATGGCTATTAACTATACCCATGAAGAATAATAAATGCGTCAATGGGTTTCTAAGCTATATAAACGGTAGCATTCTTATCTGATCAGAAAACTTTTACAAAGTTCTTTATCTTCGCCTTATCTTTTGAGTTATTTATACCCTGCTACCAAATTATGTAGCGACTCCACACTAAAATCACTTCATAAATTGACAAAATCACAAACAGCAACACATGTGCAAAATTAAACAATTAAAGTGGCATCGCTATTTTTTCTTAATTATGTATATGTATATTAAGAAAAAATTATGTTTTTGAAGTTATACGCTAGAAATATTTCTATTCAATTGGTTAAAGAGAAAAAACTACAGAAATAAATATTATAATACAGAATATTTAGTACATATCAACTTGATCTGTATTGTGTATACGTAAATATATATTGGAAGTTATATAAGGTGGACAGATTCATAACGCAGTGTTTATGAGACCCAAAAAGGACTAATTTTGAGTAATAATAATATTAAAGAGATGGAGACGAATAAAGGAAATGAGGAGTTACCGTAGACGCAAGATGCAAAAACGAATGTAATGCTTCAGCTCGCCATAATTTTCCTGTCCGCCTACGCAAACCTTTATAGTCTGCATACAATGGAGAGTAGTAGCTACCTTATTACTTATTATTGCTGCAAAAGTTGTAGACAGACTATGATAAATATTACTACTGCCTTTTAGTACTGTACCTACTGCCAAGTTCCACAGTCTTGCCACATTCAAATATTGACCATCTATTTGTGCCAATGAATGTATTTTCGGGTGACATGATTTTAATGTTTACAAAACAATAGGATGACTCCTTTGTCTGTCTGTTTCATTGAGACTAACAATGCAGTACAGCATGAGATCATTTTTAAGATCAAATCCAATCCCATCAAATATTTAGTCGATATGCAGAGAATAAAAGGCTACTGTTTATTATCTCTGTGAAACAATAATGCTGTAATGTAAATCTGATCTGTCAAAAGTATTAGAATGTTTTCTCATATATGGCACCGCAAGGATCCCTAGCCAGTGATACACAAAAACTTTTACAAAAACTTACTTCTGTGCTGTCTGCCAACGAATTGGCTACCTTAATCTTTCTTCAACAATTATCAACACATACGACGGAATCCAAACTATCTATTGCATCCGTCTTTGCGTCATTACAGGAATTCATAACCAGCGTTTCGATTGGGATTCTCTCGTAGTAGTGGCAGTGGGAACTTCCCAAATGCCATTTTTTGGGCTAGAATACCAGTAGGGACAAAGACTGAAAATTTTGAGAATAATTTCACTAGCTTTGAAATAACGCGCTAAAGATACGAAAATGTCATAACAGTTTTATACTACCATGTTTGTCTTGGCTTTTTTTGAACAATCAATATTTTAATAGTGAACAGTAGGGGAAAATTGAAACCTTCATGTAACTCTTCCGACTTCTTTCTCGAAGGAATTAAAGATGGCGTTAAATAAAAACCATTTTTCTGAAATTTTGCCATTCAAAATTTACTGTTTTTTAAGACTTGTATTTATTGTACACTTGTACGCATGAATAAAATCAAAATTGTGACATTTTAAACGTTTTTTCCTTCTGCTTTCTAGATATTTCATATTTTTAGTGGGAAGTGGGAAATAGCAAAACTCTGTTCATAGCATAGTTCATCTTACGTGGACAGAGAAGTGAGAGGAGAATAGAACAAAATTCTAACAAACAACTATCCATACACCTGGAAGCAATTCCACTTTTTTAGAACATCATCCCCCACTCAAATTCTCTGTGTCTGGAAATCAGTCAAGATAAATAATATTCTCTCTGCTAATTTTTCTACGAGCATAATTAACATTCTGCTAACGATTAAATTTTCCGCAAGATGATGGACTATTTGTTACAGTTTATGTTTAACAAAAAGAACTTGTAATGTACGTCTTAGTCTGCTTCACATAATTGAATTCTAATGCTATGATTATTGACTGCAACTTCTTCACAACTAACCCATCCACCTGTTTTTAATTTTGTTATTTTCCCTTTTCTTGTCATTGAAGTTAATGGTAAAGGTGTTGGCTATTTGAAATCAATAACATTTTTGTAATAAGCAACATGAAGTTGATTTGGTTCCGTTTAAAATATTTGAGCGAACTATTTGACGTTAGCTAGGCATGATTATTAAGTGAGCATGGAAAGGAATGAATGGTGCCTACATGAAAAATGTCTTCAATTGTAAAGTTGAATTGGAGGCAGGATCGTAAGTGATATGGACATACGCGATACGTCAACCCTTGAAACAATGCCTACATAAAATATCATTACTGAACCAAGTAGGTAAATCAATGTGATTGATGTGTGGCTTAGACTGTACAAACTTAACAAGCACATTACACAACAAAGCTCCATATTACATTTCAAGAGCTTATTGACAGGAGTGAGAAGACATTTCAATTTATAACAGTAGATAACATCTCAACATCATTGACAAACTGCGAAATTCACGCAATTAAACAATCTCCCTCCCTTCTGATTATTCTCTTTTGATTTGGCATTTTGGCATCTGGGAAATATTATGCTTTAATGATGTTTTGTGCCTTACTGCTTCTGCTGATGCTGGGCAATACGCTATATTACAATAATTTACTCCGCACAACAAACACAATGAAAATGTCTGCGTCACTTCTTTGGCCATTAGTTAAATGGCAATAACAACTAAATTAAGAGCTGCTATTGTGATTTAAGATCAGAATTTATTTATTTCTATTGCATTGCATAGGACAATGATTAATCAAAGTTTATTTTCATGCACTTAATCATTCAACTTTCGATAAACAATTCAATGCAAAAAAATACAATTAGACATTTCTGCATTGTTTCAGTTGATTTTTGCTCCGAGCAGTAATTAAGTGCCTCTAGTAACATTCTGATTCTGCTTTATTATGAATCTCTGTCTCTCCTTTTTACATATCATGCAGTGCTAATGGAGCTAATGCAATGTTATACATGTATCGGCTTCTGAAGATAACCATTTAATTGAATATCGCTAGCATACTTAGTACCTAAATTAACGTGCTAAGATACAAATTGATAGAATTCAGATTCACTTAATTTCCTCGAGTAATTAAAAATACCCATACGAAAAACATTTTTAAGCACTAGCAGAATATTTTTGCTTTGGCTAAATTTTTAACAAATTGTCAATTATTCAATGTAATTGTAGTTTTTTGTAAAAATAATAGAAATCTTCTTTCTTGGTTGCTCGGATCAACTAAATAAGTACTGATCTGTTATTCGATAGCTAAGCAATTGCTTTTAAAAAGTTTTCTTACCAATTGCAGAATAAGGATCCAAAATGAAGGGAATTAGTGCTGTAGCGGTTAACGCAATTAACTGCTGAATATTTTACTATAAATAAGGGTGACGTACAGAGAAGAACACTATGATTAAGCCGAATGGCAACCAATTTTGAAAGATGGAAATTATATATACACGCACCGGGAAAAATGAGGAATACTTTGAAAAAGGTCTAGAGCAAAGGATAAAAATGAATTCACATTTGAATATGAAGAGTTTGAAATAGGCAGAGAGTGTGACAGCCAACGAAAAAGGCAGGGGTAGTTACTGCAAAGAAGAACAAAATGAGACTATGGCAGAAAGACGAGGACGAAACAAGATGTTAAATGCCAACAAATATGTTCATAGGCAGTATACAGTAGAGTCAGGTTGGAAACATTAGAACAGTCTAGAAGAACTGCGAAAAAAGAATTTTCACCTACGTATTTACCTGTTGCATTGCAATAGAGTCTATAATAATAGCTAATCTACCTCGAGCAACGTTTTTTAAAACCTACACATATTCCTCGTTCCTAATCCATCGTTCTGCGTTTGTCAGTCTCTGCACTATCACACTAACCAAGAAAACAGTCAACCATGATCATCCTACTTTTCCCCTCAAAAACCATTCACTCAGGTTACCTATTTACCTTGCAATTAGTAAAACGTAGAAACAGCAGTAAGTTAAATGCATTTAACTTTTGTTATATATTTATTTTCTTTTTCATAGCTACGTGTAGTAAAACATTGTGTACATGTACACAAAGTTGCTGCAGTAACTCACAAGCCCCAATTAGTATTCTTGCTATAAAGTTGCCGTCTTGCCGTTGATTTCTTTTAAAGTGAGTAGCTATTGTACTTGTCCATTCTGCAGCATCCTGATAGCCGTTATATAAATCATGAGAATATTAGTTAATACTAACATGCTTTCTCCAGAGCATAAATCTGACATTTCTATAGTTGCTAGGAAGTGATAAAGAATGGTATAGAAGAAGAGAGAGAGAGAAGAGAAGATGGTTTACATGAGTTAGTTGTGAGTGAAGAAGTTTTTAAGAGATAAAGTAATTTCAGATTTAGAATGAGAATATTTCTAAATGGGCAATACAAATAATTATAAGAATTATTTACACCACTCACTCAGTCTGCAAAAAGAATATGGTTGTTATTGCGATTGAATGGATTTTGGTGGATGGACGTTGCGTAGATGGCCAAGAAGTGCTCAGGAGATCTACGAAGAAGTTGAGAGCTATTAAGGATGTTGGATCGCATGCATGACTTTAATTTAACTACTAAGTAAGCTGAGTGAGAGAATAAGTTAAAAGAAGGGAGGGTAGTGCTGAGGCATCTTTTTCCTGCCATATATAGACGTAAGATATTGTAGTAATTTAACAATTGCATGCATGTGTCTATCCCCTATTTTACTCAAGCCATTTTTCCTTTATGTCCTCCAGCTCTTGTCTCGACTTGAGTTCAACTTAACTCATCTCTTGAATCAAGCAACCTAGCGTAAATTAACTCGAACTGAACCCGCATTAAATTTACTTTCTTTGCTCTTCTTTAAAAACTCTTTAAAATCCCTTGATAGGAAACGAGAGGGAAAAAAATATTTTTTAAGACAAAGCGACTGGACTTTGACTTTTATTATGCACTGGACACTAGCAAACGAGACAAGGCACCTTGCAGTGTACACAAAGACAACCATATTTATATTTCTGTAAAGATGTGTACGATTGTGACGTTCTGTCGCAGTCAAAATGATTAAGGACTCTTAAAGACGACCAGTCACTACCATGTGTTCCTTTAATCGCCACTTCCATCCATACAAGTTCCATATTAAAAATCACACCTACCTACCTATAAACTCATCTCTCCACTCTCCGTCTGTTACTCATGCTATAGCCTTATTTCATACGAAACTAATAAATAATTTTTGAAACGAGCCAGAAGGATGTGGACATACAGGAGCAGGAGTCAAAAGCAGGCACTATGTCTTCCCTGTGTCCACATAAAATATATTCTTGTTACTATCGATGAATATTAAGTGCACAGTCTGTTTGCCGTGTTGTTTGCACGGCTCGAGTATTGAACAGAGCGGATAGGGAGTGGAAGAAAGGATCCCAATGGCTTTTCAAGAGCATTGAAATCATTGCAACATCGTTCACCTTTTTAAATGTTTCCATTTAAATTAGTTTGGTGTGAAAAATCCTTCTCCGCTCCCCATTAACAAGCTACATTTAATTTGGCCACAAAGCTCCACACCCTAGGTGGCAATTACATAAATTATCTTTAAAATCTAATGTAAATGTTTGACCATGTGCAGAACTTGAAATTACTTTCCTTATCTCCTCAACACTATTCCACCGAATGCTAACAATCACGTGTCACAATTTATAGTACACCAAAGGAATGTCTGACTGTAATATTAACTCATTATTAACCATTTGTGTGATCTTACCTTTGAAATTATGAGATTTTTTATTTGAGGATTGTTATTTTTTCTTAGAAATCCTCAAAATTAGAGCAACAATTATAAGGTTGCAAAATTCTTAGAGAGAGGATTTGTGTTTAGACTTACATGAATGGGCAGACATGACGATTTATTGTCAGAGATTTTATTCCGTAGTTCTTGGAAGGCATTTCTCTATTATTTCCAGTTGTGGTAATGGATGAAATCATTTGTAAGAATTTGTAAAGTTTTTCACTTTGTTTTTGTGTCATGTATGGGATGTATCTGAAGATGAGGATTACAGTGAATGATTTCTAAGGAGTAGGTATAATGGCCAAATGATTAAATTGTGAATGTTGGAAATGATTGGGCAGTGGGCACGTCATATTATGTGTATCATTAGCAGAAGGAAAAGTTTCGAAGGCGTTTCGTTGACGAAGCGAAGCACTTAGTGCTTACTCATCATGATGCTAGGACTTTCGTCTTCCCTCTTCACCAACAACAATAATAAACGAAAAGTTAGATCGCGCACAGTTAACAGAGAAACTCATCTGAGGTTTGAAGGCAAATAAAGAAAAGTCGAATGCTAACTTGACATCACATCACATCATATCTAATTTCGATTCGAATGAATATTTGCCCACGAACGAGAGTTGGATCAAGTCAAGTCAAAAAAATCTTTGCGACTCAGAACTAACAGGGCACCGTAAATCAGAAGAACTTGCGCTGGCACTCCAACATCCAAAAGGAATAATGATGAAAAACATAACAGAATTTACAGGTTAGACCTTCGACGTTTCATTTCGTGTCAGATTATAATATTCATAATACGCAATTCTTATACGATCATCATTTTCTCTATTTTTCTGCCTCAATATATAGATCCGCAGTGCAGAAGAGTGAGAGAGAGAGAAGAAGAGAGAATTTCCACGTAATCTGTACTTATATGTAGATCCCCCTATGCATTTATTAGACACATTTAAATATCTGCACATAAATACATTGGAAAAGGTAGAAAACGTTTAGTATGACTAAACGTTTTCATCCTTTACCTGGCTTCTTGCATGTTTTAGCGTAATATTAGTAAAAGGTCACTTGAGATCATAATGCCGTGTCAGGATTTCATTATTCTATTATTGTGGGGAGGATGTCTCTTTGAAGTCATCTCTATCTTTTGCCTTAGTAAATACATGAATTCGTTGTTTAGCTATTCTCTGTCATTAGTCACTGTTTTCCTCGAGTCGACACTGCCCTGTAGCCTCTATCTCACATTATTATAAGGAATTCGTTACATATATACAAAACACTGTGAGCAGAGCACTCACTAAACTTATAATCTACCTACCTCCTTCGACAAGAAGAAGAAAACGCCCACTGAGCACTGAACTGCATTGTTGCATCCTTATTTTGAAAAACAGATAATATGGCTACATCTCAACAGCGCAGCTCATCATGGACATACTTAGTAATAAGTAACAACACTCGCTTGCAATTATTGTTCATTGTTGTCCTACTAAGGAACATTACTTAGAATTCATGTTTTTAGCGATATGGATTAATACAGTAATTTGCCATATTCAAACTTTTAATGAGCTACCTATCTACTACCTAAATTGCGTGGGGAGAATCTTTGTTTACTAATGCCAGATCCCCTTTCATTGTTTGTTTATTGTTTTAGCCCTCTATAACACAGTAATCAAGTCAAAAACACTTTTTTACGATTCTTCCATTGTCGCCCTATTCTTGCCTATCCCTTCAAATACAATTAATATAAAATGACCACTATATACTTCTCTATATTCAAAAATCTATGAGTAATATCTACACTTGAACGTCATTTCTGCCTGTTACACTTTTTTCTTCGCTTCTTCTATATTAAAATTTCACTTTATTAGTGTACCTCCACTAAATAACTTTTTATGTATTTATCTAACCTTCTAAATCTGAAAACATGAGGATAAAATTACTCTAATACTATCATATACTATTTATTTTAGCATATAACAAAGCTCAGATTAATGAGATTACAATGTAATAAAAATCAAAGAAGTGTCGAAGCAAATGTTTGTATAGTGTAATAGCCAAATCTTCCGAAATTTTCTCAAAGACTTGATATTAATCTGGATTTTTTAAATTAGATCACGAAAAATGTCGACAGGTAACACAAATAACTACAATTCAGTTGCTAATTATCAGGCAATGTCTGCACCTAACAAGTTAAGAATAGTTTCAATAAGAACTTGAAGAGAAACTTGTACACGACAGAAGACGAGGAGCACAAATAGCGAGTAAAATTTTAGATTTTAGCCGAGAGGACAGAACACAATGGAACAAATCGAGTCTTGTCTTGTGCTAGCTTTGCCAATGCCAACTCTAGCCAAATGTCTTTTCGGAACATTTTTCCCTTGCGTCTTTCTCTCGGAGAGGACACGGAAGGAAGGGATTGGAGCTACCTAACTTTAGTTTACTTAAACCTTTGTCCGTAGCCATGCACAGTTTACAGATGTATTTATTTATCAACATTGAACAGCCTATAGGTGTAAAGATAACGTAAAAGAAGATTTTTAAAGGTATACACACTCGTAGATGATAGATAACTAGAGTTAGGGTAAACTATACGCGGATAAATTAGATAGAAATGCAGAAGAGATGTAATTCAATGATAATTTATCATCAAAAGTATTTTTTTAAATCAAAGTGAGTTTTCGCTAAGAATCACAAAGAAAAGATGTTAAAAATGAAAATAAAGCTGGGATATTGAGCAACGGCTCATTATGCATATGGAGATGAGACTCGGTCGCTAAAGACTCACAACCAAGTAACAGTGTGTCTTTTTTGTTTTAATTGCTAATAGTGTTTTTCTACCAGGACAAGTTAGAACAAAGAAAAAATGAAGAGAACGGCACAGCAAAGTAAAACTTCGGGTAGATTCGGATTCCAAGGCAAACTGCCTGGTTGGTTGCTTTTCCTTTGGCAGTGGAAGGCATTCATGTCACACTACACAGAATTTTGTTTGAGCAGAGAAAACCTTCGTACTTCACTCTGTACAATTTGTAGTTCTTAGTATTCCTTATTCTTTTGTCTACATGATCTCAACTCTTCCTCTCTTCCCTATTACAGTATATTATTATATGTGCACGCTACAAGTTCGCCAGCCTTCGTAACTTAAACATTGCAAGAGCTGACATTCTAGTAAACATTAAAAACCCGTGTCTTTAGAAATACTAAGCGCTAACTAGATAGAAACTCCTGTTTTTCCTCATACAAGATTTGGGAGATGTTTCTTAATTCCTGTGTTAGATAATGCAAAAATGTACGTAAAGATTAGAGATTGAAGTGTCTGTGTCTAAAGAAGTAAACTAAGGAAGAGCCGAGGACGACTCTCTTTCCATTTCATGCAAAACGGATTTAAAGGCACAGAAGCCCAAGAACTAATTTTAGGGAAACGCAAAAAACATGAGATAGGGATTGCAGAATGAAAAAGAAAAAACATTCCCCAAAATACACTTTTCACTCATTGCTAAGTGGGAAGTGGGAAGATTGAAATATTCTCTTAGCTCAAAATACTATATAGCACAAATTCAAAACGTAGCCGAGTTGCTTATTTATTTATATTTATACTACAATCACGGAGCATCTCTCTGCAGTAGTAGATCTGTCATGCTGCACATGCCATGTCTTTCCTATAATTACTGGCTCATCCCTCATTCTATCATATTACGAATGGTGATAATATTCTCAAATGTCTTGACAGATTGTGCTGTCTATATTTAATCGGATTATAGTATCACTTGGATTGTATTCACAAGGGACAAGGCGTAGCTATTAGTTAGTAAATTAAATTACGATCATTGTCTTAAAGAGACGAAGCTGTCACTCAAGCAACTACTTAAAATCTTAAATGAGTTATTTATACATTATTTAGTAATTGATAGTCAACGGATTTGTTTAGTACCTACTTAAGCTCCCCACTAAGTAATTCTAAGTAGGTAGCTCATTATTACTCACAATGCCCAACCAATTTCCCACTCAGCTAACAATTACACATAAATAAATTATCATGTAAAACAATCGCCGAATTTCTAGAGTGGTGTCCATTTATCACTATTACCGCACATTATCCTTAATACATCTTTTTATAAGATAATAAGGATCCTTGTATTGATTTGTACACGGAACTCAGTTGCCCGTCCACTCAGCAATATCATTCTATAGACTAAGTCCAATGAGCCACTGTGTACTTATATAATTATGATTAGTACATGTAAGCAATGATTTTATAGTTGGTGTTAATGAACTCTCAGTACGCATCAACATGAACTGCAGATGATTCAGTAGCTCACATCACAGCATACTCCGCACTCTGTCGAAACAACAACATTTATAAAGTAAATACCAATTTCTGTCTGCGTCTGAAGAAGTTCTGTTTATGACTTCCCTATTTGCCAGTTGCCTCTTTTCACTCCACTGCACTAACACAAGTCAAAAACTCAAAGAACTTACACATCCCATCTTCTCAGCTATCATAGCACATACGACGGCACTACAAAAGCCTATACCTATCTATGTACATATACTAGCCTACAAGTAATTAATATATTAGCCAAGATGAAACATGCGGGCTTTAAACTGAAATACGTGACAGTCTAAAACGTAGTATGTTATACATTGGAAGAGAAACTCGCTTCATAAGAAATATTAACCTTTAACACTCGCTACTCGTAAAAACTATTATACTATAGATGAAGACATGAACATAAAATGTCGCAAACCCATAAAAATAAATAAAACAATTGATTCTTATCATTGTATAAGATGGTTGAAAGGAGGCTCTACCTGCTTAGTCTGTGGATATTTTACAAATATTGCCATAGCCACTATTAATAGTAAATCATAATTTTAATTAAGCTAGCAATGTACTTCTTCAGATAAAATAAATCATTCAACTAGGAAAATACACGCATGTGTAATTTTATTCAATTGCCATGAGCACAGTAGTTGTGTGTTTTCTGCGTGTAGATTTATACTGCGCCATGCATACTAGAGATGCAAGGTAAGGATGTTATTTACAGATTTCAGGATGAGAGCCAAAATAATGATTTTTCTAGATTAATGGTTATATTAACTAATAGTAAATACGCCAAATAGCTCGGATCATATAGTAATATCGTTACGCAAGTCCCATAAAAAGGTCAATCCTTGACTATTAACATTATCCTTACATTATATGTGTGTAAACAACATTTTCCACAAACCATGGATCCCTGTAAAACATTGTTTCATAGATAGAATCCCAGAGTGAAACTTTTTGCACAGACTTTTGTGTGGTGCAAGTTTAACTGCACATTGGCTCTCTAGCCTCTATATGCACATTACGATATGTGAGCACAATATTTTCAGGTTTGTGTAGTAGATGTTGCATTAAGCTCTGTATAGAGAGAGGTGGATTATGAATGTATGACAAAAATTCCTGAAGTAAGACTAGAAATATGCGCTGAGTAGTAAATAATAGCAAGTCGAGTGGTAGGATGAGTCACTGGCTAGATGATTCACTAAAGCGACCAACAGCCGAGTGGCACCGAGTCAACATGACGATCTCTTGCTTATTTTATTATTCGTGAAAATTCGTAGGCAAGGCAAAGGCAAGTAAATGCTGATCTATGCTAAAATAAATGCGTGTTACATAGCCAGTGCATAATATGAAGGTCATCAATTTTAATTCTAAATTTAAGCTCACAATAAAGTCTTATGCATCCAATTATTAACCACAAAAGCCTTTAAAATGAACTACGCATAACGTATAAACCACTAAAACAGCTACCCCAATAACTACACACATAACTTACACGTGAGTTAACACAAAACGTTATTCCACGAGCTATGAAAATAAAATCAGAAGTTAAAAGGGAAAACAACTTTGCATTAAAATCAAAGTAGTGCTTATAAATACTCACGGCCAAAGCTCATATCATATCGAAATCTGTACATACACACGTTCAGTTTTTACCTGTTACATCTCCAACGGCTTGTTATTACACCTATTCATATCGTATAAACTTCCCTAACAAATACATAATCATGTGCGATTAATTCTCAATTGGATGTAGAGATCAGAAAATAAAAAGGCGCTACCTATGTTCTAAGCACTTCTTTTCGTTTTATTTTTATCTTCTTTTATTTTTGTGCCCATCCGCTAACTGGCTATTGAATACAACTACACTAGGAGATTCAATGGAGGTCTCACGATTACAAAAAGACTTTCCAATACATTTCCTTAGGTCCCAATTGTCAAACTTTAAGTTATTTATTACAAACGTTGCCTTTCTACTCCAAATTTATAAATAGCTTCTTTTTAATTTACAAATGCTCTGAGAATTGAAATTTTTGGTGTCAACTGGTTGTCATTTCAATTATAATCGCAATTTCTAAAGAATGTTTACGAAAAGACACTGCTCACAGGATTTTGGGATGCAGAGACAGTTGCAGCTACAATAAATAATTAAATTTGTCACGTAATTATTAGAGACATGATTTATTAGGAGAAATATTGAAACACTTGGATATTTGTCATAATTTCTTGAGGTTCATTGACATTCTAGTGCTGTCTGTCGGGTGGATGTCATTGTGAGTTAAATGAAAGTGGCAAGGGCAGCCGAGGAGAATCAAATTGCAAGTGACTAAAAAGAAGAGTTGAAGCTGGACTGGAAGTTTTTTGAATTGGCTTTTAAGGTTCTGTTCATAGAGTTGTGCTTTGGAATGGTCGTTAGGATTAGAGATTTTCCTCGGCTCTTGCCAAACCCGGAATGGAGACAGTGGACTGGGCTCTGCCCTAAAAGGAGATAATACTGTCACTCTTGCAGTTCATCATGTCCTTTGACTTTTGTCAAACTGCTTTATTATGCAGGTGGACTGTCGACCAGCAAGCATCAACTCCGTCTGTCCGTCCCTCCGCCCTGCTCTCCTCTCTCAACTTCTGGTCCACCGTAAAGGATCGCCGAACTAACTTCACTCCGACTCTCTGTCATTACAACTAAAATACAGCAGACAGCTCTCTCCATTATCTCCTTCGAATTCACTGCCTTTATGTCCAGCTTTATTTCAGCATACACACGGCTTCTCAAAAATTCCTCCAGATAATAAAGTTGTACTTTGTAATGCACACCGCAAATTATATGTCCGTCTCAAAAGAGTCGCCTTTCTTTACAGATTACATTTCTGCCTATTTCAGCAAGATCATGAGTATATTACAGAATAATCTCAATGCTTTGTATTCATATATTCATAATTATAACACTTAATGAGACACATAGCACATAGCACAAATTCCAATTCATTCTATCAAAATGATTTTTAGCCTCGTGTCTTGTCTGAACAACAAACCATTAAAATTGTAGGAATCCCAGTTTAAAACACAAGTATATATGAAATACTCTTATTGCTTTAATGTTAGAATTCTCTTTATCACCCTGAAGAATTTTATTGCATTGTTTATTATTTTCTTTGACGTAAGTAGATAAAGTTTTGTGTTATTCCATATATTTAACAAATTTAATTAGTATGCTTGCTTATCGTTGGGGATTTTAAATCCACATACAAAAGAGATTATAATGCACGTGTGTATCTCACAGGTATAACAGTAGGATAAGTAGATGAAGAACAAAAAGGATACGGATGAGAGGACAGCCGCGTGCGTTAATGTTAATCATAATAATATAATAATGATGTGCTACAGTGTGCAGTGAGTATAATCGCAAGGCTTATCCGTGTGCACATAATGTAAGTGCAAGGTATGATTGAGTGTAATGGTTCAGTCAGTTCACAGTTTACCTATGACTTATCGCAGAAAGTTAATGAGAGAAATTAGAGGTGTGTAAGGGAATGTAGCAGACGCTGATAAAGACAGAGCGAGTGAATAATTCTTCAAAGTAGCTGGGCAGCAGTCAGCTTTATAGTCTGCATGATGACTCATTGTCTGATTTCGATTATGGCTATCTCGTTCAAAGTTATTTATTATTGATGAGAATGGCTGTTGACTAACTAGGTGCATTACATGGTAGAAAAACACTATGATTCATCAACTCGTTAGATTAGATACGCAAAATATATTTCTGGGCAGACAGCTGGGTCTGTTAAATGACGACATCCAGCACAGTCTATCAATCAACCCCACAATCAGTTATAAATACACAATCCAATAATTTTATGCATTGTGCATAATCATTATCAATCCAATGCTCCCAGCATTATTATAAATATCGACCGCCGAATAGATATTCTGCCACCATACAAACTATCTATTTTTATATCGTAAACTCATCAGTACAAATTACTTTTAGATGTGCAGTGAGACTGAGAGGAGCAAAAAATATTTAATTACTCTTCTGCCTTATTAATAAAAAATATGGGATAATAAATAAGTGAATAGGTCAGGATTTCTGCAATTTTAATTCTCCGCTTCCGGTAGTGTTTTGCAACCAAATTCTGAGCTGAGATCAGTAAATGACAGAAGTCAATCTCCTCGGAGGAAATGTGGAAATGTTTATTTATATATGGAATATTGAAATATTTCCATCAATTAAAGATAAATATTAAGAGGCTATCCCATCGTCAACAAATTGAATCCCAGATTGGTTTATCTTGTATTAATATAAATTAAAATGACATTTTGGGGCCACACAAAGACACAAATCTTTGAATACCTCATAAATTAGACCTACATTGCATCAGTAATTTCAATGCGACTATCTTTCATCGTCACAACGTCTGCTGTGTTTTCTTCCGTGCTTTGTATTTTAAAAGACTTGCAGTTTGAGACAGAAAATAATGATTTATTCCTCTCCGTGTAAATATGGTTGATTTTATGGTTCACATTTAGCTACACCCATCTCATTGTGGGTTTTAGGAGTTGTGCGACTTGGTCACTTTCGCCGAATATTGAATTGAAATTGGTTTTAATATATCGCATCAATCATATGCAGAATGAAATGAGTGTGCTGATTCTTATGCAAATCAAGCAAATAGCCAATTGTTAAATTTAATGTTAAGGTAGAGGGATAGTTCCAGTGACTAGGTAAAAAAATATTTGTTTGGGTTATGTGGTGAGTAATAGTAGAGCAGAATATTATTGAGCACAAGATGACAGAATAGATACGTACCCTATCAATCAACTTGTGATCATTGTTGGTTGACAGTAAGATGTCCTGTGGAACTGTGACACTCCTACGGAATAGTTTAGGTTTCCTCATGTCGTTTGCCATCTTCATTGGATCTTCCATGTCTACGCTCTCACTCTTGAGCATCTTCACATTTCAGTATTCAAAATTATAATCACTCCAAATTTATTCCCATCATTGATCATAATTGCAATAATTATATTTTGGTTTTTAGCAATCTACCAAAAATGGCATGGTTAGTGAATAAAGTGAATACTTTTGTGTATTTGTGTAGCACCAATCGGATTAGGAAGACATTAGACTGTTAAGATATCAGTTCGTAAATTGTTCTTCAACTTATTTTATAGCCATCAATTAATGCGTAAATAATCTCAAAGTTGAAATTTATTTAAAAGTACTGCGTCGCTAATGTCTCATAGTCATTCTAAGGCTTTTTACAGAGCAGACATTGAAGAAATGAAAAATTTCAATGAAAACTGCATCAGAGAAGCCATGGTATGTAAATCAAGTCCGTTGTAATGTAATCGTCCCTTCCCAATAAGCATGAGAACTGAATGGGGGCCGTTCTGATTGTCCACTATGTTAAAAACAAGGCAGTGCCATAGCACGATTAGTTCAACACCCAATAAAACAATGAAATATTTCCAAATCAGATGTAAGTATCGATAATTGAAGCAGTAGATCCACCAATTATTAGCCATGATAACATTAATATGATGTATTATAGATAAACTCCTATGCCACGCAAGTTGCAAAGCCATTACTGTCGGGGGTTTCTCCTTCATTTGGCTGCGCTAACAGTAAAAAAATGAAGAACCTGCGTGTACTAATGAAATGCAACCTATTATCGTTATCTATGAAGTTAACAACAAAATCAAAGAAAATTACTGTTGAAAATGAGCGTTAAAGGGCTATGTTGCGCTACAGCCGTGGCGTGGAGAGGAATTCTTTTTATGAGCCTGTCCGATACTATGTTTGCAAAGAACAGCACTTGCAACTTACGAAGCAATGTCAGACTTTGCAATTCCTATCCAGTGTTAATTCAAAGAATAATGCAGTTAGATAGATAGCTATAAAATCGAGCAATGCATCTTCCCTCTCTCTCTCTTGCTTGGCGTGAACAACAAGTAAAGGTCAAATGAAATGCAACAGAACGTTTATTAGATAATTGTGCGTGGGAAGGTGTTCTATCGCAGAAACTAACATCAAATTAATATTATTAGATAGTCTGATGAGTTTTACGGCCATTATTCCCAATGCTCTCCTGTGATTTTAATAGCATTCACTTGACTCACCTGCTCCCAGAACCACATTATCATAACAAATGTACAGCGAAGCAATGATGTACATACAAAGAATGAAGACAGACGCTTGATTAGCTTCGCCGAGAATGACTTTATGAATAATTCCTTCAACTTATGAATGTAGCGACACGTTACGGATCTAAATCTAAATCTGCTCCATATTATTTGCAGATTGTAATAACTATTTAGAATCTCGTTTAACAAATAGATAATTAAATACCTACACTTCTTTCTGTTGCGTATGCTATTTAATTTTTTTACGTAGGCGTTATTGTCATACGCGCGTGTTCCCTTTTTAAATATCAATGAAGTAATTTGGCAAATGAAAGTCAGTGCTATACAGACTGGCCTTTAAAAAGATTTTATTCTAAAACGAAAATAGCAACAGGTTTCAGATCTAAAAGTTACTCCTAGTGATGGCTATCATTATTTTTAAGATTTATCAAGAGGTGATTGTAAAACTCATCAGGTGTTGTCCGCTAATCTATTCTAATTTGTAGGGTGATTGACAGGTGGCCCTTTTTGCCTATTTAAGCGAACTCTCTGGACAACTAGTAATTATTATTTTATCTTCTTGTCATGTAGCTACCTATAGATAATGACACATGTGATTCGTTTCTATTATATGTTGTATTTTGTATTGCTAAATGAATCGCAAAGTCAATGTACACCGCACAGAAATACAAATCAGAGTCGATGTAAGGATTATATGGCTTCAAATTGAATAAACACTCTCGTCATCTAAAAGAAAGAGCCATATATAATAGTTCTATTTCTTTGAGTAAATAATATGATGTGAGGAGATAGGATGTATGCAAATGACCACATCAACAAGTACAACCCCATTGTTAGCTACAAGACAAATACGAAATGATCCAGGTCATCCCAAGTCTCACAAGTGCTACATAGTTATCAAGTATAAATTGAAATGAGTAATTGAATGTAAATAAGTTCGTCTGAAGGTATAACTCCCCATAAGGTAGCTCCATTTAAGCATATACAGGTTATCAACAGATTTACGTCTATAGGCAGATGAATAGCAAGAGCCCTAACAAATAACCGATTCCTATGAAAAGGAACAATAATTGACAATAATTATTTAGGGGCGAAAAGAGTTTCATTATATTCTTATGAAAAATTGGTAGATTGATTTGACGAAGTGAATTCTACTTCAATCCATCACTAGCAATTTTTTTAAAAGCAATTTTGCTCCAAAGTTGTCATGTCTTTTATAGAGAGATACAAATATGGACTACGGTCTGCTAAATCGAAGGTTAGTGTTGCAACTAACAAGTAACCCTTTTAAACTTACCTACGCTTTTCTAGCACAGATTTTGTGTGGGTACTTTACTTGTACGTAGCTGCATACACACTGCACTCTCCATTTGTAATTTAATTAATATCCTTTAGTAACGTATTCAATTACATCTTGGTAGTAATTATCTAAATTTCATTAGAATATTCCTCTGAATTAATATTTCAGTTGATGGTGTTTATCTGTGACCATAGATGCTGACCTACCTGTGTGATTATGTGTATCCTATATACCTTTTATCCATAGTAATTGATGACTATTAGATATTTCTGAGAAGAGAAGCATAGTAGTTACTTACTCTGCCTTATATTTAAGTGTTTGCGACGCATATAAAGGAGGCATATCATTTCGTTTACCATTTGAAAAGAATGCTGATGGAGATTTTCTTTGTATTAGTAAGTGCAGTGTGTATCAGTAAAATCATAAGAAAATACTAAGAAATGCTTTACATATCTTGAAACATAGACATGAACGTCATTATCGTGAGAGATGTGAAAATTCCTACCTATATAGCATCCTGCATTGTAAAAGTCTGAGTCTGAGAGCAAGCACAATTATAAGGTGTAGCCTGTGGAAAAGTTAATCTGCGTCCTAATAACTTGACAACTTTTAGAAGCGGATTTTTTCGCTAACCCTAAGTGCGGAGTGAGGTGAGTGATATAGAAAACTACATTTACACAAACAAAAGTAACATAAATGTTTCGTAATGTACTTGTAATTTAAGGAGGTAGTTTTATGCCTTTGTTTATTGCATGGAGCACATTGAGTTGTAATAGTTTAGCATTTGTATTTCTCCCTGTATCACTGGTATTTGTGTGAGACGCAGAGTTTTGGTCACATAATGCTCTTTGTTTGCAAACGGAGCTACAACACAACAATGACTTGAGTATAGTTACTTACTACAATGTGGTAATTAATGACGACAGGGCAATAAATCTATTTTATATCGTATGTGGTGCACTGAATTAGCATTTTACTTTATTACTATCTAGAAGAAATAACAAAAGAAATGAGGAGAATGCTGACTAGTCAACAAATAACAAGACCATTGAGATTTTTTGCATATTCCGCGGCACTCTATGGCAAATAATAATGTGCATCTCAGTTTCTTGAGGAAAATCAGAGTGTGACTTTATTAAAGAGGCAGGTGAAACAATTTCTTCATCCTCCCTACATGCGAAATAGGTAAATGCGGAGAAAGAAGTCCTCTCAACTTGCCTATCAACTTGGAGGAGCGTATTTTAGCCATTACTAGTTAGAATATGAATATATAGAGTGGTGCCGTGTGGTTGATGCATGGCCGAGTACTTTAGACTTGATTGACTGGATAAATGAAGTGGGTGCCATAAGGATACTTTTGCAAATCAGCTCACTCTCAAGTCAGGGGAATGCAAATCGTCAGTTCAGTCACTCAGTCACTCAGCTCTGTTGTTGTGCCTGATGCAGTGCAGAATGTGTCTAAGGAAACGCTTTGCTCTTTCATTCACAACCGTTGACTCAGTTCCTTTAGGCTCCTTTGGTGATGAAGTGATGATGCATTCAGCCATAAATAAAATTTTCTTTTTTGACAACTCTTGTTCAGTCAGAGATGTAGTTCTAGTCCTGCCTGGCCCCACTGACCTGTGCGTGCCACATAAAATCCTGTCATGTAATAACTAAGCTATTACAAACACAGAATCAGCTACTAAATTATCTTCATAAACTCTATTGCCTTCGAAAACGATAAATTCCTCCTATACACCACACAGACTTTTATTGTTTTACTTATCATATTCTTCCTGCACATATTCATTATCTAACTGAAGACGAGTTTCGTCTCCCTAACATCACATTTCCAACAGCAGTCAGTCAGAGTCCGTACCTAGTTCACGTAACCAAGAACAATCCAACTATCTCTTTGGGGCATAGTACTAGCTTTGTGCACAGGAAAAGGATTTCGGCGACGGCCAGCCGTGAAAATTACGAATAACGGACAAATGGCAAATGCTAATCACTAAACAATCTTTTAGTTTATCCCAAATCCTAGTTTTTATATCAGTTGATAATAAGTCATAGCAAAGCAGTCAAGTCAAGGTACAAAGTTCAGTAACTATTTTAATGACATACGTCACTCAGCAATTGCAAGCTACCTACTAATTCTAAGTCCTGGATCAACAGTTCACATTTAGTAAATATGCGATATGCGTCTTATTCTGACAAAGATATCTCCTTATTTTTTACTTTTTCCCCCTCATAATATTTACTGACAATAAAGTTCCGCATTTGAAAACAAACAAAAAAGATACCTAAAAACAAGTAGAAAACTTTTTCACCTGAGAATGCTATCAGACAACTGCGTATTGCGACGACAACATATTGAGCTAGGATAAATAAAATTCCATACAAGTAGTCCACCCTATGTTATTGCTACTATTTATTGCTGAATGAGCTAATTATCTTGACTTTTATCCCATAGAAATACAGACTGCAATTCGAACTTGATTGTAATCGCAGGGGGAAGAGCTAAATTTGTCTGATATTTAAATCTACTAAATATATTAGATCAAGTACAGCATGATGTGTATAAAAAGAATATTTTCAGCCATAGATGCCATTCCAGAATAGTTTCCTTATCAGTACAGCTTAAAGTTGAGAAGAGGAAAAAATAATCGAAAGATATCTTTTGGTATGTCGACCTTTTCCAGGGAGCATAAACATTCATGTGAGTCTGTCTCTATATTGACTATAGATTATTTATAAGCACATGAAAATTGATGTCATGCATATGTGTATGTTTGTATGTATATGTCGTATTCACATTTATTCACAAACGCCAGCTACATTACGACGTAATAATACCTTTTTTGTCAGACCGAAACCGGTATGATTGGAGAAAAATCCAATTTTTACTACTTGCACAGTTCCACGGGTTGGATATAATTACTTTTTGGATTTTGCAAACGTCAATTTATAATTTGACTACAGCACTTGACTTTAAAAGTTGAATGAGCCAAAGATAAGTTAACTCACTTTCTTGTGGACGGAGAAAAAACTGGCACAATCCTATCAAGACACTTAGAAACGTATAAACAAGAATTGGTTTGCTCCTTCAAGTAAGTACACACACACACACACAAGACTCCAGACTAAGAATAGAACTGTGAATCTTTGCAAAAGAAGTCCTACTACTACTAAGAATAAGTAACTGCGTGCGGCAAAAGTAAAATTGAATAGAGTTGAGATTTTCGGATTGAAAAGAAGAAACATTCACAATGTAACGATGCACAGTCTTAAAAAGATATTTTATGAAACCAATGAATGGCTCTTAATTAATTAAAACACTAGATACACTTTAAGAAATCCGTGCATTATTTAAAAATCCTCTTATCACAAAATAGTCATTAAAATCTTGCACGCACTTTAATTATTAATGTTTGTCAGGCAAGGTAAGGCTGTCGAGTGCCGACATATAGGAAATGCTAAAAAAAATCCCTAGAAAACTGTTGAAAGTGTAAGTTTGGGAATTGGAGGGGAAATGTGAGGGAGGGAAGAAAAAAGGGACTGACACAGTTGACAGGCAAAAATGACAATTAGGAGCGGAGATATTTTGTTCGTGTGGCAGAGAGACTGCAGGGAGAGTATTTAGTAGCAATGAGTGTGCCTTCTGTTGTAACTTATGAACAAACAAAGTAATAATGATGACAACAATGAAATTGTGCCAGTCTCATGTTGTTGCAACCCAGAAGAAGGTTCGAAGTGAACTGAAGTTGTTACATGGAGCAAGAGGGATAAAAGTTGGATGCACACACACACTCCACATCTATCCTCCACTCACTCAGTGCACAACACACGGCCAAAGTTAGTTGCGAGAGGATCCTCTCAATGCAAATCGCTGAAGCCCATATTCACGTATGTAGCTATTATTCCTCGCCATATAAAATAGCTACTCATTTATAGGAATCTGTGTATGTGCTACGATTATGCGATTATCTGTGTAAGATCCAACAGAGGACGAGACATGAAGTGAGCTCAGCTCTAGCCAAACCACTATAACGAAACCACAGCATCAGATAAGTGTAGCTCCCATACCTATCCATGCTCTCCTCACTTACACTGCACTGAATAATAATTGTACTCACGCAGACTTACATTTACATGCAGATAAGATGCTCCTATAGTTAATAAGTGCACTCCTCGTATTAAATACCAGTCTTTTTATCCATCAGCCTCTACATACACATATAGTGTCTATAACATACTCATACAATGTGTACCAGTATAATAGTATACATAGTATCGTCTTGCCTTTTGACTCGTCAGTCACAACGGTCGGCTTGATATTAGAGTGGATGGAGATGGGAGGATCTCTGATCAACCTCAGCATCAGATCAGTATAAATGTCTATTCCCTTATTTTGTCTCAAGCTTCTATAGCTCTCTGTATAATATCTTATATCTTCTTCTCTCTCTCTTATAATCAGTCTCATTGCATTAGACTCGGGACAGAACGAGTCTTTTAGCATTGCAGCCACCTATAAACAAGTGTAGATGATAGGAGAGGAGTCATAAAGTGAACGAGTTCCCTTCCCTTCCTTGCCAACTCAAGTGCAAGTGACGTTACTTAAATATGTTCTGTTATAAGTGAGATGCGGAATTATAATATTATCATATCCTATAAACTCAAATGATAAAATCCTACTCTCTATAGAGCACACCACCAAAATATAATTCCCTCACTCGCTACACAACAACATTTAACATCGACACAGCCCGAGAAGATTTCTCTATATAAACTAACTATGCACTAAGAACCACCATTTGAATTCCACACATATACACAGGCACAATATAAACATAAACAACATCTAGAGACTTCTTTTTCAAATTACATTTCATTACATCACATTAATACACTGCTTTTTATATATTACACATTACTATGCAGTGCTTATTATACATTTAAATCCTCGGCACATATCTCTCTCTCTCTTTTAGTCAACGTTGAAATTCTAAGAATGAGAATAATATGTGTATGTGTACTAGTTGATTTCATTTCATACGCACACACATTGTGCTCAACAGACTCGCTCACGAGTACAGCACAAGTGCATCCCTAAACACAATGAAAACTCTCCTGTTTCTAATCTATCTGTAATAACAATAACCACACAGAACAGATTGAATCTATTGTGGAATTGATGATAGCATGAAACGTATTTACTACTAAACCTTTAGCTTCTCTATGAATCTACTGGCCTGGATAGGTGTAATAAAAATAAAATAATAGCATCTAGTTAGGCGTCTAATAATGTACACTTAGACTTGCTATAACTCACCACATTGCCACGGCCCTCACCACACTATTCCATTGACTTACGATTATTTCATTTAAACTCCTGCTTAAATTGAATGCGTCATGTAGGTACACAAGGCATTTCATTAAATGAAATGTATCTACAATAAATAGCTCCGTCAAAAACACACATTAATATTAGTACTTAAATGCAAACAATGCTTTCTGCTCCTCTTTTATTTGCCATATAGCTAGACCGCAACCACCACTAACTCTCCTGAAACTAACCCTGTTAAACCTATTCATTGCTCTACATTAATTTTATAAATTAACATTCAGTCTTCTTTAGACCTTGAATATTTTTCTAGTTAAAACCTAACAATATGCATTTTATAGCATCATGCTACTAATTATAATTGAGATTATATTGTGTAATTCATTCAAAATTTCCTGCTGACTACCAAAATATAATTCAAGCTAATAATTAGTTATTCACTTGCCCCAATTTTTCATATTATAATAAACATATCATTATCACCAGCTATTAATGCGGTGCATAGGTCCTCGTCCTATCTGCATTCTATTTAATAATGTAATCTATGGAAATATAGCACATTTTTTATAAATGTCTATCAGCACCTTCCGTAACAGAGCAACGACTTATATACTTTAGAGAGAATGTAAGAAGCATATGAAATGGAATGATGTAAAAGTCCTCGCTGAGAGTCAACATTGACTCTGGGAAATGATGTTATCTCAGATGATGTGTGTTGAAGTAAGCCTTGTAATAATCTTCATTTAATAATTAGTAATCATTTTAAATACACATGTTTTCCTGTTTTTGTTCTCAGTCATATTAATTGAAAAGAAGTACATTAAAAACTGGATGTTAACATGCTATAAGTAAATCTTTGATTGACAGGATGTTTTGGGAAATGGTTACACATGGCACTTGCCTCACAAACTTGTTACTCGCTCTCGAGAAAATCTTCAATAGGGCATTAGAAAAAGTTGCAAATAGCTCCAAGTTTTGTGTTTATTTCCAACTGATCTATGACCCTTTACCTTCTCGCTATCAATAATAACTTCGATAATAATAAAATGGAATAATATGCAAATAAATAAGTACGTAATGGATTATTACGTACGTATGGTCATTCTGTCCCCCACTCACTCACGTATTACTCGCCTAGTATTATGTAGCTTTATAACTTTTTTGCGGAAAATCATTCCGCTTCTTCCTTAACTTGTGGCTGTTTTTAACGATAGAGCAAAATGTAATAAACTTGGCTGTAGGTTAACACGCAATTGCCACCCTTTAATAATAACATATTATTATTGCTCTCTTTGTTACTTCCTACAGCGTATTTATCATATACCGCAATAACACGATTTACTTTGCTCCTTCTATTATAAGGAACATTAAATAATAAATGAGCGCCTATATTTATTTATCATCCGAGCCCCAACACTTATATCTTAAGTTGGTATTTATAGATTTAATATACAGTACAGTAGATCGTTCTGCAGCTCTCGATATCTCTCTTCGGCTCAATAGAATCGTTTTTTATGGAAATGATTGACTTTTACTGTATAGCAGGGTGCAAAGCCATTACATGCTCTCCATTAAAACCTATGGCATGCTAATAAGATTACAGCAGGTACCGAGCACATCGTTTAAGATAACAAAGCTAAATATTAAATGACATCCTGGAAAAAATGCCAAACCATTTTATCTAGTATCTTCATCTCAACCAATCTATCAATCATATCATGTAACCAGCTTCGCTATACAAATTATAATTTAAATAAATAAATACAATAACTTATTTCCCTGTGTGCTATGCAAATTACATGTTTTTGATGGACATCAATATTCTTTTCCTTTTTATTACAGCAGCCTATCTGAAGCTTTGCCCATAATGATGAAAAAACATATACGATATTGTTGTAGACCATAGTATTAGAGAAAGTGTCTCAAATATTCACGAAAACACAAAAAGCAAAAATTTTGCTACAAAGTTGGGGATATTTTAGACGGATTTGACATTCTCTAGAAAGTTTCAGCTACTTTTCTTGTCCTCCAAAAAAATTTAGACATTTTTATAATTCTTACAATTTTTGGGTATTTTCATTACTTTTCAGTAACGTTTTAGATTATTTGCTATTTTCTGAATAGTCTGCTTTTAAACTTTTTTAAAAACTCTGGTTAAACTAACTTCTAGTTATAAGTAGTGTCAAAAGAAATGTTTCAATTAACTGTCGCAATTTAAAGGAAGACCCTCTAAAGACCATTAAAATGTAGTAATTTTTATGCATGTTTTTCAATAGATAGCTACACTGTTATATTTAGGCAGTAAGTGACTAATAATTTATAGGAACTATTAAATATCGTAAAATCTTTTTTCATTTGTTTGCTTTCTGGTACAATAGAACTAATTAGTGCCTTTGACGTAGTTTGTTTATAGTTTTTTTGTTAAAATAAATAAAAATTATTGAAAAGGTGATTAAAAATTAACATTCTTCAAATGACATAAAATTTATTGTGATTTTTAGAAACGCTAACACTGCTAATTGCCTTCAAATAAACTTAACGTGTAAAAATTCATAATTAGATACTGTCTGAAACTCGACATGACTTTCTCATTCGTGCAATTAATCTCGCGGAAAGAATTTTGGCATCTGTCAAATCTACCGCAACACATTTCCTCCAGTTTATTTTCGACTTCTTTCTGGATTTTATTGTTTAGAATTGTCATATTAAGACGACATAGTTTTTCACGCTTTGCAATTTGTAATAGGATCGGAGGAATGCAGATTTAGGCGAGATGATGATATTTTGTCTTACAGGGAAAAGCCTGTGACTAGGAAAAAAATTTATTCGTTGTGACAATTAGCTACACCCTAAATAGCTTTCCAAGTATCTCTCCTTCAAATTGAGACAACTGTCAGCGCCTTGCAACTTTTTTCTGACGAAAAAATAAAAGGATGATTTTTTGGAACTTGCTCAGTAAACAAGGATTGGAAACCGTAAAGTCATTTTAATGAAGTTGGGAGCACACCCAGAGGAGTTTTGCATTGATGGAGTCACGGGCAGATCTTTACGCTTTATTTTTTAGTGACATGCTTCATGGAATTCTATATTTAGATGCATATATTTTGACGGAGACTATTTACATTTTTTGCGCACCTACCTACCCTAAGAGCCCTATTATGTTATTACATGTGCCGCATAGAGAGCAAAGGTGCTTCGCTCCCTTCGTCTGCCTATGCGATGCTCACACCGAGGAAATCTGCTAATTTTATTGCTATTGTGGTGGTGTGGAACGTAGTGTGGTTTATGGGACATTTCATCTTTTAGAGCTAACTGGCCCATAAATACTATTGCCAAAATAATTCTCACCTATATCTACACAGCTAAGAGATCACGCAGAATTTGTAAGGAAGATACATTGTCGGTGTATCTGAATATCATATGCCCACAAGCTGGGACGTATAGCAATTTTCCAAACATTTCTTATAAATCCACATGGATGAAAAACAGAATGTTATTTGGACAAGTCGTGTTTGGATAAAAAATAAGCATCTGTATATGCAATTAGCTATGATTTACCCGAGGATTTTAATAACATCCACAGTTTTTATTGTTATTTAGATATATAGACTAATAAAAAAAATTCAAGTTATTTAAAATGAATTTGCATACAATGATCCACCAGATTTAGCAGAACTAGCATTGCTTTCTTATTATATTAAATTATATGTAATTTATCCAACACATAGTGAGTACATCTACATTTAACTGTTTAAAATCCATGAATACGAGAGATGAATCAGATGATTCTCTAATATCATAACCTGCAAGTAGAATTTTCGTGGTGTAACTGAAGTATGGAGATTCTTTTCTTATTTATGTATTGGCATAGGAGAGCTTAACGTTTAGCATTAATGGGAATGTGCACTGTGCAGACATTCATAAACTAAAATCCAAAGCTGCCATAATGTTAAAGTCGTAAGAGTCAAAATGAAGGAAAGTATATGAGGACTATGAGGTGAGGTTGGGTTATTAGACTGTCATATGAAATATTTAAATGGATAACAAGGATAGACTCATTCATGAGTTCCAGTCTGCAATGCAAGGAATTGAAGCACTTAGCTGCTATAAGAGAAATTTATATTGTGCTCAGAGAGATACAATTGAGTGTCTGCGATGAATTCAAGTAGAACTTAAGCTGACCTCGAGATTATTATTGTTAGAAGAACTCCACCCTGGTCAACCTGGAATCAGCCCCACTCCTACTTTTCACTTTCCTTTCATTTCAGCTCACCTCTCTGGGAAATCTTCAATTGCTTTTATCACAATGCACTACGCTTCACTGATACGAACAACAAACTCCCTTCAACCACTGCATCTCTGCTCTAGACTCCCAAACAAATACACAATAGGGACTACATCCTCCTATAGCACTGCTTATTTGATACAAAAAATAATAAATAATACATTGTATGTTACTTGTACTATACATGAAAGATCACACACGCAGTCACTAAAATCTACACTAAAACCATCCATGCAAATTGCTCATCATTCTTTCATTATGTAACCCTAGGCTCTATGCAGCATACAGATAGCATGCAATTAAATATCCTCAACTCCTCTACTTACTGATAAATAACTATTACCATAATCTCTGGTTTCTACAATCTGACTACACCTGCAACCGAACTTTACCACAAAAATACTTTTCTGTATTTATATTTCCTTTTCAAGCCTTCTATCTCTTTACAAACCAACACTTAAACTTACTAACTCTTCTGATTTCTCAAATACTAGCAGATTGAAAAATAAAACAACGAACATATCATGGATATACAATTATTTATTAACGTTGGTTGTAGATAAGTACAAGCTACATTGTGTTTGTAATAATTGTAATGCAAAATGTAATGTAAAGTCTCGAGACGGTTCAAGATTGATACTGATCATTTCAAAAATTATTATTCCTTTTTAGGTGGACTCAGGCATCCGTAGGATAGGATACTAGTGGAGGTACCCCGTTCTTGTGGAAACATTTTGAATGTTATATCGGACTCTAAATTTTTCTCTCTGGTATTTTTTTAATCCCTGATATTTTCTTCAAAAAGTATTTGTAAAAATTCTTTTTTTGATTTCGAGAGACATTTTATGACTATGGTTGTTATTTTGTAAATGTAATTCAGTTACATGCCAGTCCATTTCGATGGATTTGGTTGGCATAGAAGTAAGCACAATAAGAAATCAACTAGGTAATATACCAAATTGAAAATAGAAATCCAAGCAACTTGCTCTTTAAATTTAAATGTTCAGTTAAAAATGTGGTCATTCATGAAAATAAAAGAAAGATTGCATTTCCAAAGATTCTTTTTGATTACTCTTGAGTCTCTATCTGCGTATGTGTGCACATATAATACGAAACAGTGTTGTGCAAAAAGGAAAAATATAAGCTTCAAAATATTGGCATAGTATTTATTTACAAAAATATTATTTCACTGTCAAATGACGTGGCTGAGTAAGTTGCCATTTCGGGAAGTTCGGGGAAAACTCTTTACATTAAACTTTGACTATCAATGTGTCAAACAATAATTGTATTGTAGACAAGTATAATCCTAGAGAATTGCCACTCTTTTGATGCTACTGCGAGTCTTGGAAATATATTCATCAGACTAGTGCGGAGAGTGTGGGGATACGCCAACTCAACTAGTGCTATGAATTAGTAATGCCTAGATATCCGTGTGTTCCTTGGAATCAGAAAACTTCCAGAAACCTCAAGCGACGTGATTCTCTACATAAACAAACGGCTCTTTGCTTATAATTAGTAGAATTGGCAAAGGTTAGTTATGACAACAATCGTAAGCAAGGCTCCAAGATGTGCTTCGTTCTGTACTCTTTTTATATCATAGCTTGCGTTTCCGGAAATACTCTTTAACATAGTTGCTCCAGTTTGCATATGTATGTAGTCTTACAATAATACTGAGAATGCTGCTGCTTAGACAAGCAGTTTTAGCTCGCCAACTCACTCTGACGATCTCAATTCTTAGAAATTCATTGACTACACATTTCTATGCCATCATTCAGTGTTCATTGCTCATGAAAGCTTTTTCTGTATCTCAATACTATTAAATGGGATTTAATAGTAATCTAAAGCTAATGACTCATTAGGTATATTAGGAATCCCGCTTTTGTTTAGCTAATTCGTTGCTCCAGTGTAAGCAATAAAAATGTAATCGGTAATATCAATGACAGTATAATGCAAATAATTCATTTATTGAGTGTTTAATGCATTACAGCATTACTCACTCCAAGTAATTAATATTAATTATTTTATCATAATATAAATTTATAAGTAAGTGTCTATCTACGAATTCCAATTATAGACGGAGCATTTATTTATATACTCTTGTGAATGTGCAACTATAAATCTATGCAATTTCGTAGTATTTACTAGCGCTTCGTATTGTTCCGAAATAAGTAGAACTATGCACTGATACTTCAGATTTTCTTGTTCCCACTCATTTCACGTAAGTAAGAGATTTTGCCAGGGACATTGCTAAAAATAATTGTCCCTCAATAGTGCAAATCATTTTCTAGGTTCTAATATTAAACGTATAGAGTATATCAGCCTACTGATATGTATTCTTGTATTATATAATTGTGGTTCCCAACGGAGTCAGCATTGGGTAGGCACAGGTCGTAGGCAGCTGACTAAGACTTAGTTACGGAGAATCACATTTATCTTTAGACTCACACTTGGATTTGTTTAATAAGTAAGAAAGGTCAGTGAGAGAAAAAATGCGAAATACTTTTGCATGAGTGTAAGTATGTGACATAATCTCAAATGTGTCTAAAAAAGTCGCTGTTACAGAATGGCCTTACCTAAAAATAGAGTACCTACTTCAGTATGAATGAAATACTTTTATTTGTACTAAGAATGACGAGGAAATCATCATTAGTTGTAGACATTGTATTTGCAGAGACAGTTTTTCACTGGAATAATTATTTAATCATATCATATCTATCCGATGAGCAGCTTTCAATAATCTCCGATTAATAGGCCATTTCATAATTCTTTGGAATTTTCTGCTGTTCTTCTGAATTAAAGAAAGCACGAACTATTTCAATTTCAATCCAATTGTTTGCACGTCAATGCCATACATATAGCCAACATATCTGGGCGTCTAAATTTATGTTAAAAACTAATCAGTAGGTAACGATGTAGTATTAAATACATAAAATTCGTCAACGTAGCCAAGGTTAAAAGTTTAATCTGTTAAACTAAAAACCTGGGTAGGGCAGAGTAAAAGTTAACTCGGGAGGTTAAAAATTGCAGCCAATGAAAACATGGGAAAATGACGTGGTAACTTAACCTTCAGATTAAAAAGTTATGAGTTAACATCTTAATCTTTTAACCTGGGCAACGTGAGTGCGCGAAATATTTCTTTAATAAATATTCGCATCAATTACTTAAATTCATAAATAATTTACATTGGATACAATTTGCATAATAATTATTGCTAAATAAAATGATATAGATATTAATCAGTTATTTTGCTGTAATATCTCTCCGTACTTAGATAAATCGTGACCAATGGTTATGGAATGTAAGAAAAGTATTTAGCTAAATGATTTAACGTAATGCTTATAAAAATGACATGTATGAGCACCACCATATATAAGCAACAAAAACATATAGACAAAACAATAAATTTGGAAATACCATTTGTTTGGTATACGTGGATGCTCTTGATATGTTTTTCAAAGAAGAAGTCAAATAAATAAGAAAAAAATAATAGAAAGATATCATAGATGTCAGAGTGGCAAAATCACACGTTTGATCTTCTGTATGATATGTATATTACTTAAGTCCGTTTTTATGAATGTTGTGTGTCAAAACATGAAATACTATGATACGATGTAGCTGTTACATGTTTTGTGTAGTAGGCAGTTGTAGTGTAAGGGAAGGAAGTAAAGCACAGACAGTAAATTTAAGTTAAACAATAACTTATATTATATAGTTAATATTTATAACAATATTCTTTCCATCAACAAATTATCACGAAAACCTTGTAGCATTTTGCGACAAATTCATTGTCATTGAACGCCATTTTGAGGAATTTTTATAGCAGGATACATTGCATTTTATAGATACAGTTCGTGCAAGTAATGGCTAATCGAAACCTTATGTGTTTGTATGATTTAAAATGAAAGCAAGTAAACGCGTTTAGTGTTGATAGCCTCCAGCATTTAGTGGTTATGTCATGACTTCCATATTTTGACATTGACTAAGACTAATTAAGTGTCAGCTTTTAATTACATTAATATTCATGACTTCATAGACTTTTTTCAATGACAATATTCAATGAACATTTATATGTAAATTTCAGATGAAAATGTTTAAATGTTGACGTGTAACTTTTCTTTGTTGGAAATATTTGAGATTAAGTAGCTTAATTAGCAATACTAGACAATATTTATTAAAAAGACATCTTTAAATGAAGATACCTTTTTTCCCTTCTTTTTCGCACAGAAGAATGTGTAATATGATATTTGTAGAAAAAAGTGAAAAATTAAACTGTAGTATCTTCTTCATTTTCAAAGCAGTAAAACAGATTTATATTCAAAATTTCTTTCCTAATTCTTCTCCCATTGTATCAAATGTGCTACGGTATTGGGTTACAACTCAGTTAGATTGGAAAGTTTGATTATAACATGGAAATAAAGATCTATTCAAGTGTTTTTAGGGAAACGAACTGAAGGTTTGGAGCAAAGTTGACCTTAGGTTAATCAGCTGCAGAAAATGCGATTGAAATTAAACTTTAGTAGGTGCCCAAAGTTTCCTAAAATGATTACCTTCACCGTAAATTTTGCTGCTAATTTTTTCCTGATATTCTGCATAAACAGTATTATTCAGCTTCCTGTATCACTACCCAAAATGGTTGCAACAAAGCGCCCGTATAGCAGTAGCTGTTTTGAAAAATTAATTCGTAAGTATCTCGGATTCTCGTTTGTTTAATTGCATAATTTTTCTGCAAAGCACATGATGCGACAAACAAGTTTAGAGAAATAATTACCTTATTATTGGTGGAATTGATCACCATGAGATCGGCACAATGGTTCTCGTTTTCTTTAACAGGATCTTCGGGCTGTAAATCAAAATTTTGGTCCAAATTATAAGATTTTTAAAATGAATCAATATGATGTAACTTACAATGTGAACATTGAACAAATACTATGTCGAGTACAGAAGACATTAAGAAATATCTTACTCAAATCTTAAATAATTTTAAATTTTAAATACAGTCAAATAAATAAATCAGCCCAACAATTATTTGCAACACAGTGATATGTACGATAACTATGTTTTAAAATTGTAGGATAAATTTTTGTATCCAGATTATTTACTTCAACAAAACTCAATGCCAGATTATTACAACAAAATAGATCTAAAATGGGAACGAGTTTCTAATTGAAACTGGCGAGTCATGATGACTTATTTGCAGCCTAACAAAGAATTTTTGCTGAATGACAAAATATAATGCAAAATATTGATCTTCAATTTAAATCAAAGTCACCAGCTTGAGTTTCGTTTGGCAATTTCTGAAATCAAAAAATAAATGAAGGATTTAAATGTCCTTGACATTATCAAAATGATAACTATTTACACATTTAATCTGCTATAAATTAATTTTCATTTGGCTTTAAACTTATACGTACAAAACCTTGCTTTAATACATATTTCGTTTCTATTGATATCCTTCATATTTAAATATATTGTGCTGCTTATTTTCCTTTTTCATGCAACTTTTATTTTAATCCTTATTCAGAACGGAATTCTTAGTCATAAAATTCAAGGTCACGAAAGTACATACCATGACAGGTATTATTTGATACAATTTATTCAATATCTAGAAACGACGAAAGAATTCATTTTGTTACTATTGCTAACAAATTTCACTAAAATCACGGATTCGTATGAAAATCGTTTAAAAGGAAAAAACTAAAACATTACAAATAATAACATAATGCCTTACATGTGGGCTTTTTAAATTAAAATGTTAAGTTTCTGAAATCGAAATTCTAACACCTGCTCTACCTAGGTCTCTTTTCATGATTTTTATAAACTAAGCGAGAAATGCTTTGACAAATAAATAAATTTAAAATTGTCAATCTTTAGTACCTACCTATGTAAATGTGTATATCAAATACATTCTATCCCTAAAGATCATAATTCCCCTCTCGTTAAGAATCTATTAATTTATTTTTGTTAATTAGTTGTATTTTGTTATGTGTATGAATTAGAGAATGATGATATTATAATGGACAGTATGATATGTTATATAGTGGCCAATCATCTTTATGTCGTATTTTTAACATACCCTGTATTCACTCTGGTTAGCAAACATCACTACACCGGCAGGGATTATTTTAAGCACCTACCTACTTTATACACCTGCTGTGCTCAGTACAAAAACATAGAAGAATAATTATCATTGTTTGACATGCAAGATTTATTTTCACAATATATCACCATAAAAACATCACAATTTTCATATTTGTTCTGCACAGGTTCGTATCCAAAGTTGTACATTTAGGCGCTCTAATTGAAAAGCCACATATAAATATTTTCGTTAAGTAACGTATTTGGATTTCACAGCCCCTCTTAAACGGAAACTCCGTTTTTCATAAGAAAATCACGAAATAGTTCTCTTCAAAATCTGCCAGGGTTCAAGTTATAGTGTTCTAATACTTTTAAGGATACACACTTGCACATTAGATTTTTTCTTTAGAAAACACACTGGAAAGTCACAAATCACTTGTTGCTGCGAATAAAATTGCACAATATAAAGAAGTAGATGTTGAAAATATTTTAGAATTAAGTACTGGGCCAATTTCATGAAAAAAGAGTGGGAAAGTAATTTTTAGGAAAAATAACAAGAAAATTAAAAATGTGTCGAAGGAGGGAGCAAGTTGAAGTTGAGGTTTAAACAGAACGCACCGTCAAAGATTCATAAATAAGAGACAAGGTCAAGTCCATGGTTTTTATTAGAGGTGGGGTATATACACAGATACAAAATCCTCTCTATGCTATATAATACAGACGGTGAATCCATACTGACTAAAAAGTGAACACCAAAACGTAACACACGAAAGAATCATGCAACAGCACAGAAAGAGTTTCAGACAGATCTGTCTGTTCTTCTGTTCTGGTGCACATATCTACATTCGTTTGGTGTGTGTGTGTGTGTATCTGTGTATGTAACATAGGTACACAGATATTATTAGGGAATGCACTAACAGACAGACATTCGTTTCGTTGGCGAGTGTGCAAGACTTGATGATGAGGAGTTAACACTACAAAGTCAACTTTTAGTTTTACCCTTTTGCCTTACCTAAAATCAGATGCCTCGCTCTAACCAATAATGTTTCACATAATATCATTTTATGCAACCAAATGCCACAGAACATATACGAATACAAACTCCTATAATTATATAGCATCAACAATATAACGCAGGAGATGCTTAAAAAATTTTGCATGTATGTTGAAAGTTGGCGTAGGTAATCTGCTAAGCCTTTGACACATTTCAACAAGGATGCGCTAATCCTAATCCTAATAGGTACAATCTTGTCTGCACATACCTTCCTTGTCATATAGTCCCGCTAGATGTAGAATATCCAATTAATTATCTACTAATAGGCAACTAATGTCTTCTTTTCTTCGGAGAAATTTTCATTTTATAAAACTAACAAGTCAAATGATAATACTAAAGCCATATTTATAATTGGGGCATAAAATCAGGCAATTCGCCAACGCTACTTTTCACATTCCAATCTTTAAATTTCCTATAGGTAACTTCATTTAATGACCTAGACCCTAACCTAGTTTTTGATTGTTTGCCATTAAACGTTCATTCAAAACCCACGCACATTAATGCACTGCAATCTAATATTGTATTGCACAAACTAATTAAATCATTATTGTCAAGCTACAGTAAAATCTGAGTACAGAGGCTGCCAGGCAGGACAAATGTGTATATCGTCAATGACCTTCACATTTTTGACCCTTTGTCCTTTAAAACAATGAAAATCTTAACACTCGCTTTTTGCAATAATTTCACACGTTTGCTAGCACTCGGGAAGCTTATAGAATTACACATTCTGTTTGTCACAATAATTACAAAATCAACACGATAAATCTGTAATCTTGTGGGTCTCTTAACATCATCCGATTCAATATTGTCGACTGAGGATAGTGAAGTCTACCAATAATTCATGGACACATCCATGGTGTAAAGGGTGTGTCCATCATTTGTTATACTATTTCAGATACAGTAGTATCATTCTATCATTGCATTGATAGGCAAGTAGTATAAATATCAGTTTTGAAAATTTGAAATCCGGCTTTCGGTGTAAAACTCAGTGTGTACAACTGTGCTGAAAACCAACTAAAAAGCTGAGGATCAAATCTCCGTTTTGCCTGGGCATTACATGGAAATCTGTGAACGAGACAAAAAATAACCCTGTAAACAAGGATAAAAATTCTGTATTTACACAGAAGACATAAATAAATCCGCCTGTGATGCAGCAAAAAAGAAATGTTTTCTCACTCAACAGTGAAAAGTCATAAGCAGGCAATCTCTTCAAATTGTTTTATGGCATAGGCATTCCTACAATGGGGTACCTAATATTACATGCGTTGCGAAACTGAATGCACAATAACAATAGTAAGTGTTATATGCAATCAACTTTTTGAAAATTATTGTAGTATAATATGTAAGAAGGTCATTTTACCAGTGAATTGAATCACTTAATTATTTTAATGTTTATTTCTGCAGAAATTCTTAATGAATTCTTGTTCATTTAGGATTCAAATCACAAATAAATCCTTATTTACACTACTACTTAGTTTGGGCCAGTGCCTATAGTTTGAGGATTTACACTATTTTACGCTTTTGAGGAAATTAGTATGAAAAATGGTAATAAAAAGAAGTCAGAGAAACGGAGCATAGGAAGTAAAACATTAATTAAGGCCCCTTTTGTAATGATTGCATGGCTTTGGCATTGCTGAAAAAATTTTATTGCCGACATTTTTTATTTATGGGGCCCTCTATTTTTCAATGCTATTGCAATATATTTATGCTTGAATTTTCGTAATGGAGAATATTAAATGGTTATACTCTCTGACTTGTAATCCGCCCTGTATGCATGTTGTACGCAGCATTTTACAACTATTTATATAGGAAAACGTACGCAGTATCAGTGTTCCGGCAACTGGCCTTGTTAGTTTATTATGCCATTTGCAACACAACGACAGAAATGATCAAATTTTACCTGTTTGTTAATTGTTAATTACGTAGATAATGCATTCGTCTGTAATACAATAGGTAGTAGCAATAAAAATCTAATATTAATATGTAACTATACCTGCCTATATCATATACTTCGGTATTTCTTGTAACTAAAGGAGCATATATCGTTACATAATGCATAAGGCATAAGTTTTTGAAGTTTGCACCTTCTACAATTATTTCATTTAACTACCAACTAACAATGAGGTAAATGTCGATATGGAAATCCTAGAGGTGTAGGTGTAAGTTCCATGCATATGCGTGAATTTGCATATATTTTTATTATAGCATTATAGACATCGTCAATACAGTATACTTCTATGTACTAGTTATGTACATTTTATGTGCATTATTTGTATTCTTCTCTGTAACAACGAAAACACTTACGAGTAATTTAGCCAGAACAAGGTTAGAAAATCTGCACAGCCTTGACCCATCAAAAACTGAATAAAAATATTTGAGGCTAGGTAGTAGCAGTAATTTGAATTAATATTTAAATGCAACCACATTCCAACAAAGTCCTCTAGCAAACATTCTCAGAGTTGAACAGCTAGTTTATACATAGTAGCAATGTAAATCATGTAAAGCCTTTTAAAGCATGTATTAAAAGCTTAGTTACTTCATTATATATTCGCAAAATAAGTGACTATATGAACGTCGTGACAGGTTTATAGTGTCCACACGTGTCATTGTCATTGTTTATTAATTGCCTAGGCTCTCTCTGTCAACAACTTTCAATGTTTGCCAAACGAACCCAGTAAAATTAGTGAAATATCGTTAAAATATATTTTATGGTGTTAGCATTAAGGTAAACATTCATAAAATGCGTAAATAATGTCATTGGACCCTGTTCACTAACTGTGTCATCACCTGTCAAAGTGAGATTAATATTAAGGACTTTGCAACATTTTAGAATTTAGAAAATAAATAACATCAGTCCTCAAATATTTCATTCTCGTAGCGTTTTGTTTAACATTTTTGAAAGTTTTTACAGTTAATGAGATTTTACAATTGCTCTTAGTCAGGGTTCTTTTGTATTTTACTTTCCTTTGACCCATCGCATCGAAGATCTGCAGATCAATTAAAGTTAAAGGAATTAATATAAGAAATCAGGCACGCCCCTATGAGGGTTACAACATTTTCCTAATATATATTATTTCTGCTAATAG
Organism: Tomocerus minor; assembly: GCA_009936455.2. Classification (NCBI taxonomy): domain Eukaryota; kingdom Metazoa; phylum Arthropoda; class Collembola; order Entomobryomorpha; family Tomoceridae; genus Tomocerus; species Tomocerus minor. The sequence continues at coordinate 17,193 of JAAAYG020078784.1, read as the reverse complement.
GATTGAGATAATTGTTTAAAATTCGCAGATGTTTATGAGGTAAAAAGAGTTTTGAAATTAAAAGTGAAGAAATTGGACACCCAATAATGAAGTCGGTACGTAAAATTTCCAAAAAATGCAATTTTTTGCTTTACAATTGACATTGTTTTTTAATTCTCTACACGTGTTGCTGAGTTAAAAAGAAGGTTTTCAGAATTTCTTACACGAGAAAAATACAATTGACGCTACAAACAAGTAATTGATTATGACCTGAACGTTTTAATCTAAAAGTTGATAGTCAAAAACAATTGCACAAGTAATGATAAAGGGTTCTTATAATATTATTATCCCACTTATTGACGAGCATAAATCACAATGTCTCTTCGTGCATATGAAACTGGTTTCCAATGGAAGGCCGTAAAGTTTATAATAAATACATGTGTTCACACGAGCACATAGCAAAAATTGTCTATTTTATTTGAGTCAGTACACACGATTTTAAAACAACGAACATTTAATGTTTTAAGTAAACTGTTATACATTCATTATACTTTCCAAAAATCTCTTTTAAACCTCAACGCTTATCGTTCAACCTAATTAATTCAATTTCCAAAAACTTGTTATATTTTCTTTTTAAAAAGCTTTTTATAATTCAAATATTAATTATTAAATGTTTTAAATATTTTTATTAAATATTAATAGTTTCACAGTGGAATTTCGAAAACGTTTATATTTTGTAGATCTTTAGTCGATCAATAAATATGAACAAAAATTATCACCAATAACTAGCTGTTGGAATTTATTGCGCTTTCAAATCTCCTATTATTTTGTATTTCATTCATCAAAGGGATTTCCCCGGTAATCGAAATGTGAAACAGACGAGAAGACTTCAAAGTTTCACATCTCATTGCTGATTTCAATTGTTTTAAATAGAAGTAAGTGTGAATATGCCTATATATCTACTTTAATCCTACTTTATTATTAATTCATGTGCTAAATACATTTGGTAGTCTACATTATTATAATAGTGTCTGTTAGGTGAATAAGTAGTTCTTTTGATACATCTTTAACTTATCTACGTCAGTAGTCAGCATCCGTAATCGTGTTATCGCATAATTACTAGTGTGTATTTGAGATCAGTATGAATCATAAAATGCAAAGGAAACTGGAATACGATACTTGCAATTTGGCACATCAAAATTCAGCGACCCTATTTTTACATTAATTGGTCGTAGACAATGTTCTACTAAACACATCATCTAATATTTTTTGCTATTACCCACAGTATACAGTTTTTAGAATTATTTATTTGAATTCGTAAAGCTCAAAGTTTTTATACAGAGTAATTGTAAGACGACTGTATCTCAGGATGTAAAATCTCAAGATGTATGCTGTATGTCTTTTGGGTGCTAATTAGTATTTGCATTCTTATTCTACTACAGCTTCTTCCAGTTAAGAACTGTTGTTTATTCATCCCGGATGACTAAACAAAAGATTTGTTTACACAATCTACAAAGCAAATAAAGTAAACACAAGTCTCATATCTAAATTCTGCATGCAATGGCAATAGTGAAACACAAAATTATATTTAACAATGCAAATTACAGACGCATCTATAGATAGCTACTTACGCAAACAACAAAAACAATTTCAGACAATATCTACTTGTATAATACTTGATGGTTATTGCGATGAAATATTTGTCTTTCGATGTATTGGAAAGGTAAAAAAAAGTCTCCCTCTTACAAAAGGTAAGCTCATTACTAGATTTTTATTGTTCTCATCACCCTCATGCAAATTTGGCTTACCTACTAGGTACTCAGTATTATTTTTGCATTTGTGGTGCTTCTTGTTTTATGCTTTGTTTTTGAGATTTTTGACCATTCACAAAAGGATCATAATATCCCCTGAAAGGAATTCTGTTACTTTTCCCGTGTAACTTTAGAACAATAGACAGTGTTATATGAATTTAAAAAGTTATTAATTATTATATTTAACATGTAATTTATTTCAGCTCAAATAGCAATTGCTTTCAATTCAGGATGCTAGAAGTACTGCTTCCAAGAAATTCGATTAGACATGCAGGTTCACTTATTTTTGAGAAGTCTTAATATAAAGTAGTAAAAGTTTCTCAAATTATATTATATGACCGCTTAAGTAAAGAACTGGAAATCAGCAGATAGCAGTGCCATGCCATTACACATACGCTGACGTACTAACCGATACTGGATATTAACATAACATTTATAGTCATGGCAGAATATTAATGCAGAACGTATCGTTCGATACATTCATTCTTTGCCTGTGTACCAACTCACGGGCCTAGCCTCCAATCTGCAAATCCAATGAATATCTACCTTAATCATACATACATGGTGAAAACAGAGGAGGAAAGAACTATGTGTTAACGTGTTAATATAATTATATAGATACAGCCAGTTAAAGGTGTATTAAGACGCTGTTAGGTACGCTTCTGGAAATGTCCTTCATGCCAATCACGTCTTACGCAATCATTCGAAATAAGGTCGTAACTCGTATGTAACAAGAATATTATGAAACATACGTCTATCAAATTGTGATATTAGTACAGAAAATATATGCCCATTCATCCCCAAAAGTGCCCTGCTAAGATTTACATTATTACACTGCCGACGAGCACTTCGTGCACATTCAATTTCTAAAAGTAACCAATTTCATTGGACTTGATTGATCCTCAGCGCTCATCGATTCAATCAATTAGACCCTCGCACATAGAACCTGTTTCATATTTCTTAGCACCTCTATTTATTCACAGTATCTACGCTTTAAACATTTTCTTTCATAAATCATTCTCAAAAAATTAGTCCGAGGTAATTTGTGAATTCAAAGTCAAATTTGATTCTCAATGAGAATTTATTTGGTTTTTACAATTAGCTTCTCACTAAAGCATTTCATCGATTGTGTATCTATCTGTATCTAAGAATTATCTTATAGACTAAACTCAAAATCAAATAATATATTTCATCTTTGTATCATTATTTGTAAAAAGTACAAAAATGATATTAACCTGATAGGGCATAGAAATTCTACGACCAATTTCTAGCCCTTTCATGGTTTACTGCCACTTATTTAAAAAAAATTATGTTACAAGTATATTCAAACCAAAAGCAGATGCATCTCATGAATCCCAACAAAAATTCATATAGCTCCTAAATTAAATTGTTTAATTGCAATGACAGCTTCTTATTCAACTGGACAACTTTTTTTCGTATAAATCAAAAAGGGAAAGAACTATGTCAGAGGCATGATGATAATATTTTAATACATAGAGGAATTCCATATGAATCATATGAGCATAACCTTTGCATGGGCTACGTTTGAGATAGCATAATAAAGTTCCAAAAACATCCTTAAGTAGTTATCTATTAGATAGTATTGGATGTGACGATGTACGTACCATAGTACGTATAAGATTTATAAATGTGATATGGAAAGAAATATTAAGTTTCCTCAGCATTACGTCATACTCATAGAATTTATCAATGACACAATGTTGTAATTTCTGTTTCTCACGCACAAATAATCCCAGTGTACTCATAGAAAACTGTTTGAAATCCTAATAAAAATTTTAGTCGATGACTTTTGGTCTTCAACTGAATATATTCTAAAATATTTATAGAAATAGAAAATCTGTTGCCTTTACGGGCGACAGAGATGAAATAAATGTGTGTGACATGAGGTATACCTTGGATTGTTGCTGATGATGAGGTATATGTTTGAGATTGTAGGAGCAAGAATTTCCCATTTTCAGCGGTGACTTTTTGGGTGAGTGTGGGTTAGGGTTCGAATGCTCAAGAGCCGCTATAGCAGCAGCCACTGACACAGGATCTGGAACTATAACTGTGGACTCGTCCTCCTCTTCCTCTGTGTCCAGATTGTAAAAAAAGGGATTGCGCCCGTCCTCCCGATTCTGTTCCCAATGAGAGCGGTCAGGATCTTGATGGAAGAGAGTTTGAGAAGAAATGGGGCTGGATTTCTGGGGGGAATGAAAAAGTTTGGGGCTGTTTTTTCTGTAGGGAGGGCTGGTTTTGTTGGTGTCTGGGGAAGTTGGTTTGGTCACTGGTTGACGCTGAGGACTGTTATTGTTAGCTGTTGAGATGCTGCTCCCACTCCTCGTATTAACAGACGCCAGTTTTTCCTCTGATTTCTCCACCATTGAGTTGTGTTATAGAGATGCAAAAGTTTCACAGAAGAAATTAGTGTTAATAATAATAATAAATAACTGGGAATCACTCGTAGGAATAAATTGAGAGCTTGAGCTTCTTCACTTTCCTGACAGAGATTTTCAATCCCTCTCTGTCTCCTTAGCTCATCGGATGCCCTGCCTTCTTTCCTTCTCTAGCTGTTGCTTGCTAAAAAGAGACTTCCCTTCGCACTCTCTTCCTTCGTAGTTGTGAGATCTCGTAATCTGTATCGGTAATGAAACTGATCTCGACCGATAATAATATTATGTACGTGTGCTAAAGCGATAGACAGACGGAGCAGCTCTGAGTAACCTAATATTATACATACAGGAGATCTAGCTCTATGTATTATTTATGTGATCTTTGCAAAGGAGATTTGTTTGCGTGCGAAGCCTTTCAGTGTGAATAGTATTTCGTTGATGCCTCCTCACAATCTCTACCGAAAGTGATAGAAGTGAAAAGTTAGTGCATAGAAGGTTGGTTAAAGTCTCAAGTTTGAGTTAAAGGGATTGCCATTGCCATTACAAAGCAGAATTATTTATGTTGGTTGCTGTGCTAGACTAGGCTGGGCAGGCATGGCATTGCATAGGCACAAGCCCAAATAAACAACTGGCAGGCCATGGATAAACACACACGCTGATGTCATCCTCTTTAGATCATGTCTTGTGCTTATTTTATTTTTGCACGGTTTCACTTTGGCATAAGTGTGCATCTCTCCTCAGTCAGACACTCCACACATTACCATGCATTGTACCTGAAACACGAACCCGCACTGCATCTTTCATTCTATTTCAGCACCACTACTGACTACCCATCTATATATAGTATACCATCAATTTCACACTATGGCTTTATTAATAAAATATCATAAGCCTAGGACCACTGGGAAAAATATTGTCTAAAGTGCATACACATACCGAAGTAGGTAGTGATTTCCAAAAAATTTACAAGAAAAAAACACAACTTCCAATTATATCTTAAATAGACAATTGTGACTTGAAATCTGCTGATTTTTCTTTTGCTTTAATAGAAATTAAAATATGAAGTTTATTTTATTTAGTTCATTTTTTGATTATCAAATGCAAATGATAATTGGCCCATTTGAGCTTAATTGTTGAATTTATTACTTTGACACGGTTTGGAAGTATTAGGAGATGTAGGTAGTGAAATATTCCTGGGTACAAGGTCAAAATTGAGCGACATTCACAATTTATTTAATAAAAACGATTTTAGCTTTGTTGGATACCGTTTTGGATTTATTGCTTTTAAAAGAAATGGTCACGTAAGGTGCATTTTCGTCATTCAAGTTTTGCACTTGAATCATTCCTTTTTCTTGGAGTTCTATACGGGTCGTTCGTATGTTGGTGTGCGTCAGGAGTTCTGAGCTAGCACTAAGAGCGACTTTATCCACTAAGCTATTCTATGGTGATGCCAGAATTGAATTTCTTCATCAGCATCTCAAATATACATCTGAATTCGGATCCTATGTTTTTATAGATATGCCTATTGAAGATTACAGGGTGCATATTTAAATGAAGCACAACAACAATTTGCTTTTTATAAATAATTAACCAGTCTCCAATGACATGGATATATAATACCTGTAAATAATGGGTAGGTATTGTCTATGTTGTCTCACATTTTTCATTATGATGTAAATACTCTACTGAAACGTGATGGAGACAGACAGTATGACAGTGCCCCACTAAAAGCGCCTGTTTGGGTGTTTATGCTTTTGTGTGAGTAAAGCTAGACAGTCTTATTATCGCAAACTGTTTACGATGTCAAATAACAATTTTGAAAAACGGAAAATCCTTACAATGATACACGAAATATAAATTTTTGATAATAACCAACTTTAGCCATAATTGAAGTTTAAAAGGTAGGAAGTACTTTCAGTAGATAGTTTCTTAGGGTGCTCGTTGAATAATTAATTAATGGTCTACTTATCAGCCCTATTCCAAAGACAAAGTGAAATGAGCTAAAATGCACCTTAATTATATTTTTATGGTAAGCTAGAATTATTTAGCTACTCTTTTTCCTTCCCATGCTGTCCTCTGAATTTATAATAAAGTCTATATGGTGAATATGGTGAAGATATAATGCGCATAGAAATCACCAAATGATATGAATTCTTTTCATGGTCTCCTTTCTCGGATAATTCATGGCATGAATTTTCGAAAGCTTATTTATTTATAGGTAATGGATTATGTCTTTGGATGAAATGCATCATGAAAAACCATTATCCCATATTTTTTAGTATATTGTTCAGTGTTGTCAAATTAAAGAGAAATGTTCTCATAGATACAAGCCAATAACAATTACAAGATAATTATGCCAAATGCCTGGATAATAATGCTGTCTATACAATGTAAGGGTATTCTTTGACTCGCACTAGCTGATTTTGCCTTACATATAATATATCTACACTAATTTTAATATTCTGTCTGTATGAAGGCAATAATAGAGTCAAGTTGAATTACTCTTTGAATTCCAGTCCACTCCACACTAGAAAAATTTATTTCAGCAATTCACATAAAATTTCGTATTTATAATGTATGCTAATAGCAACTAAAAGGAAATGTAACTCGGATTTAAAAACTGAAAGTGATTCCAGAGAAACATGAACTTAATACATTTAGAATAGAACTAAATTTAAAGGAAACAGCCAAGCACATATTTCCATATCCGTACACGTTTATAGCTACAAATAATTTACGTATAGCAAAATGTATGTAGATATTGACACTAATCGTTGTTAGCGTGTTATGTTATGAAGTTAACAAGTTTTATGCAGCATAAATAACAGTATATTTTTTTTAAATTTCCTTAGCAATATATTCTCATTGTTCACATATAGAGCTGTGTGATGAGAACATTCGGATCTAATAGAGTACATTCTATTTATGTGCAAACAGTAACATCAATTTCTATAGTTATTTGCGATTTGTTTTCTCACAATATTATAAGTACCTTATTTTCAGTTAGATGTGACATACAGCGCTTATATAGCTCTATTTTGTGAATGATGTTTATGAATTATAAATACAGACGTATGTAGTTATAGTAGACTTTGTCATTTTTAATAGTAGACGTCCTCATTTAACTTAGCCATTATTTTTTAAAGTTTCTTAACCTGTTGTCTTTGGACCAACTTACGACCGGATCGTACAAATAGGTACCTATGCAATAAAGAACTTAAAATTATCATGATCGTTAGCTACTGTGTAGTTCTTATAATGCTGTATTAAACAAAATTACATTAGTTTTGATTGTTTTTACAGTGTGCATTAAACACAAGAGAGATCCATTATATTTATTTTAAATCTTACTTAGCTACTTTTTTATCAAATACTAACATGTAATCATATCATACCAGTTATAAATAAAAAAAGATGCTAATTTACACTTTTTGAAACTAAACAGTAACAGATATACATAATTGCATTCACACAGCACTCAGTGCACACATAAATTACTTTTGTTATTAATGTTCCTGTATAAGCATTGTGTATACAATTGCAGAATTCACGTTTAGTATTTAGGTAGGTAGTCGTAAAGAATCAAGCGTCCGTTTTAAGTAGATATTCCTTAAACCACATTATTTTTGTAAAATAAAACTATCATCACAAAAAGAAGCGTTTAGCGCCGCTGCGCCAAAAGATTGCAGTTAGTACGCCATTATTATTATGCTTGCGAAAAGAACCACCTGCTTTAGTTACTATACAAAAGTACAACGTTAGCATCAAACGGTAACGTTTCTTTACAATCATTTTTCAGAAGTCACCTACCTAATCTACACTTATTGTCAACGTAATTAGTAATTTATCAGAAACAATTCCACCATAAAACGTCTACCAATCATCAATCATATCTACTAACGTTAGCGTACAATGCAACATACCAGAACTAGACATTACAAGCTAATATTCTATATTATTAGCAACATTATCGAATTCAATCCTATGATTAGATGACTATAAGAGTATTCCTTTTTCTGTATCAAATCATTCTACGGGATACTTCAATACTCTTATTTCTATTCTTTTCCTACCTAAAGGCAAATAGTGAACCAGTTTCAGTACCTTTGTTGGACTACATGTTGTAATGTAATGTACCAATTGTAAAAGTAAAAAGATTCTACACACATTCACACACTATGCCATCAGCAATGCATAAATCTTCTATCAAAACAAAATTGTATTCATAACTCTATCTGTAGTTTAAAAATGGAATAGGTAAGTACTATTTTAACAGTTTTGGAATTAAGGAGAATTCATTATTTCGATTAGCTTTACATGAAATAAACAAATAAAATGTTGCAGACCTACCATTGTTTTTTTTATATTTTTAACGAATCCTTTTGTCGTTGCTATAATATTTGCCAATCGTCACCAATAAAATGAATAATTTCCTTGAAGCCCAATTCCACTAAAATGTCGTCCCTGGTAAATAAACACACTTTGTAGTTACGCGATTTCGCATGTTTATAATTTTAATGACTTTGGACAACTGTACTGAAATGTGTAGAATGCAGCTATTTCCTCGTGTAAATATCAAAAGTAGTAGAATACAAATCAGGAGCTTCCAATCGAAATGACTTGAGGAATACGTCTGGAAGTAAAGTTGGTCGTAGAGAGATATTTTCTATCTGCTTAACTAATCAATTCCTATATGCGTACGTAGAGTGTGAACGGCCTGAACGGTATGTTAATTAGCAGTCATTTTTATACATTACAACGATGTTCGTATTTACAAGTGTGATCAATTGACCGTAAACCAAAAACCCCTGCCAAAAGCAAAATCTGACAAAATACTGGTTTATTAAGCTTTAAAGATATTCATGTAAAGAACAATTCAATGTACAACCAAAGAAACTAAGTGCACAATTTCTTGATTTAAAAACAACGGCTACTTTCACTTACAACTTGCCAATAATGAAATAGCCGCTTCTACACTCAAAAAAAAACATTTAACTTGCTAATTTTAGCAATATAACAAGTTAAGTTACTTACATGCGAAGTAGGTTTATATAGGGTATATTCTTTTCATCCTGTCTCTACATGCTAAGTATATCTAGGTTTAAATTTGACGCAATAACTTAAAATATTTTATTAATTCTGCTTGTAAAACCCCCTTTCGATAAAACTAACGGCACTCCCACACTTTTACAGTCTGATCCACACTTCCAGTAACGACAAATGGATGCATACGATGAAAATCTGACAAAGAAATAAAAAAACAAGATCAGCCTTCAATTCATATAACAATACGAAACCAAAAGAGCCACAAATGAGTAGATGATGCTTACCTACGGAAGTACAAAAGTGAGAATGAGCTTCCAAAACTTTACTGCATCGCTTATTCGCCAATTCCCAAACTCGCAACGTCTTATCATCACTCGCAGAAAGTAAATATTTACCTCCTGGATGAAAAACTAAACCTCTGACCCAATTATCATGCCCCACGAGAACAACGACACATGTGTTGGTTCCAATATCCCAGATTCTAATAGTCTGTAAACATACACACACATTATGACTACCATAAATACAAATCATTCAAGTTGCATTAGGGTAAATATTGAGAGATCATCTGTTTACCTTATCTCGACTTCCAGACGCTAGAAAAGGTCCAGTTGATTTTTTGTTGTCTGATCCTTCACAGATTGGCTCAGCTGCGGACTCAGGTGCCCATGCGATACATTCAACTACATGATCATGATCTCTCAACTCCGCCTGTCAACCAATCAGTTTTAGTTAAAATAAAACTTTTACTGTAAGAAGAGTTATGAATAATTATTTGTTACATTTATTTCGGAGGCAAGAGTTTGGGCACATACCTTACATTCCTTACTGTTGGTCACCCAAATTCTTACAGTTTGATCATTAGAACATGACGCGAGTAGGCTGCCATCAGGATTGGGTTTAACCATCCTAATCCACTCGCGATGTCCGACGAAAGTTCGAACACAGTAGCCCGTTGAGATTTCCCAAAGTTTAATGGATTTGTCTCGGGAAGAGGACACAAGATAATCACCCGAGGGAAGAAAGGCAACGCTTGAGACATTATGATCATGACCACGCAGAGTTTTGACACAGTCGTAAGTTGTGATGTCCCATAACTTTATAGACATATCAGCACTACAGGATGCTGCCAATAAAAATTAAACATTGCATCAAGTATACTTCAATTTTAATAGAATTATCCCGTCCATCGAGAAATATAAGCAATTTTGACATGATTCAACTTTCCTTTCTGAGAATAAATAATAACAATCTCTTAAACAACCTCGAATATGAGAAGGTTTCGAAATTAAGTTGACTAATGTATTTTGTATTTAATAATCTAACTTTCATTCAGCTCAATGACCTAAACTAAAAATAGAATAATCAGAGTATAGCTCTTGATCTTTGAGGACAATCAACAATACTAAAATAGATATTAATCGAGAATACTCTAAATACTTCATACTATTTAATAAAAATTTTAATTGTCCCAATTGTTAATTTCCCTTAATACAGGTTTGTCTCATTTTAATTATCTTAAGCAAATCTCAACTAGATTTTAATTATTTGTAAATTGTTACACATCCTACCAAAATATTCAATTTGACTCACCTAACCACTTTCCTGTGTGATCAAAAGCCACATCTTGAACAGAGTCTGTATGCCCTTTTAAAGTTTTTTCGTGATCTCCAGTATCAAAATCCCAGATTCGAATAGTTGCATCTTCTGATGCCGTCGCCAACAAAGAGTAGACAGGATGGAAAGCTACACGATTAATTGGAGCTCGATGACCTCGAAGCATAAACTTCTCAGGAGGGCGTGGAATCCAATCAGCTGGTGACCTTTTTTCTCGCGTCGGGGCTCCAGACAAGTACTCTTTTTCCACTTCAGATAGTTTCGACTCTAATTCCATCACCTAACCAAACAAAATTAAATTTACTAACCAGTCCATAGCATATTACACAGACAACGCTCAAAGCAGCATGACAGAAGACCACAACATTCAAAATTTTGCATAAATCAGAGATACAAGATTCAAACAAAGTAACGCCAAAACAAGATTTGGGGTCATAGACACTTTTTACATCGTATTCTACATAATAGTGACAAGTGAAAAAGACCTTTAACCTTACAGTAAAACTAAAAAGTAATGTGATGACCAATGTCTTTGGTCTTACATTTAACAAATACTAAAAGCAAAAAATTCTTATTTTAGTGTTAATGTGTCATCAGAAGTAATGATGTCCATATTTAAATTCTTATTTACTATGAAATACAAACTTTAAAGCATAACATTGATATTATCTAAAATATAGAAACATATGCCTTCGATGTCAAATCAAACATATGACAGGGCAAGTCACAAGTGAATTACTTTATGTCAGAATATGTTGTACTTATTTCAAGAATGATTGGGAGATGAGTAAAGATTTAGCCACCTGCTTCTAACTTCAATAAAACGAACTGGTGACAGGTTTCACTTTCTTGTAAGTAATGCAAAAATAAGGCAATGTTCACCTTTTTCTGAAGGCGAATTACTGAAGTCCATTTTTTCTCTAAAAGGCCAGAGAATTTCTTTTCCATTTCACCGGGAATGTCCGATTCCTTTTTAAATATTTCAACTGATTCATGGTAGCCACTGGCACTCATATAATCAGCGATAGCTCGATTTCTGTAAAATAAAATCAAATTGTTATTAGTCATTGCCAGATCATGTTGACATATGATAAAGTCAGCCAATTTGACAGAAAAACAAAAATGAATGACGAATATTAAATCGACTTACAACTCCTCCCGTTGCTTCTGAGAAAGTACCATCTTCTAATGTATAAATTATTATGTTCTACCGTGCCTAATAAACGATAAATTTCAGTATATAGAGACGAATCCAAAATTCTTTCTCTGTTTCAGACTTAGATAGGGCCAATTTCAATTTCGCAACTTAGTAGTGGTCAGTTGCATGCAGTAGTCAGTCTGGGAAGTCACTTCAGTCCTGAAAATAATGTACCAATGACCAATCAAAAAAATATTTAACTAATAAGAAAGACTGCACAATCCACTAATTGTCCAGAGCACAAAAGATCCAACCGAGCAGACTAACAGCCAAATTCCTTATCCGTCCGTACAACACCGTAAGGGTTGTGTTACTTGTGTGTGTGTGTTGTATGTTGTAGTATTCCTCGTCCACTCTTCACGGCAAGTAACCGAAAGCAGCGACTATTATACGCCCTTTCGTATAGGACGCTAATGCAGATAGATAAAGGGAACACCTAATAATGTAGCGTTTTATGTTAATGGGATTTCTGAGTTGACTTTATGATATCATTATGTACTTTGGCTGACCAAAACTCATTAGTTTACTTAAATTTTAGAAAAGCATTTCAACAGTACATTTTTAAAATACCATAGAAACGGCTAAGTGAAAAACTCACGGTTTATACCAGAAAATGACAATGAAATATGATAAATGTCGGTCAACATTTCGAATTATGTATCTATGTTGAAACAACCTTTCTAAAACATTCTTAACTAATTAAAATAATGCTTCCGACTTTTTAGCCCTGGTTCAAAAAGGGACACTAATTATTCATAGGTAAGAGCCTCCTAGTATTAAGTTGATTTTATTTGCAATGAATAAGTCCGTATTGCCAAATTATTTTGTTCTCGTTGGTAGACAAAATTTGGTCATTTGTTTAAATTATAGAATAGCTATAGCTATAGAGGTTGCTGATTTTTTGGACTTCTATATCCATCCGCAAGAAATAGGAGATTACAGTCGTATTAAACACGCTGCTTTACAGTTGTGCAGCAAAACAAGATAGATATTTTCCAGCTCCATCTCCGCCACTATCGTAATGTGGCAATTTCAAATAAAATGGGCAAAGCTCAGCTCAGGAGTCTTTTTCAATTTAATCTTAGTATTGTTGTTCTAGTATAATGTAATTGCAAACATCTTATGTGGACACTGACATTGAGAATATCAGCCACTTAGTACTGCTTAGTTGGACACTAACTCCGTCGAAAGCAGAAAGACGTAATATCATATAAAATTATAAAATGTTGATATATTATTTACTGTTAACTCCTGCTAGACAATCTTTCTGACATTGTAAACCGTACAAGACGTAGTGACGTAGTCCGTGAAGAAGAGGCCAGTTGATCAATTCAAGTCTTATGTCTTAAGGCCGTACGCCAGTATTGAACACTTTCTTTGAACATTTTGATTATCATCGTTTAAAACGTTTTTAACGCAATAATTTTTGCATTTTATCCAATATTATGATTCCAATGTTGATAATGACACAGCTGAAAAACCGTCGTCGCTTTCGTTGTTCGTTAAGTTTAACCAAGTTACGACTGTCTATAAATCAATAAAAGTGTTATGCATGTCCTTTATATTGTATTCTAATAGGATATTTAACTAACGTGCCTAAATCCGAATTGTAATTGTAATGTGTAAATTTGAAATTAAGGTGTTGAAAGTTGAACGTTTCCTGTCTGTGACTTGTCTATTTCGTGATTTGCGCGACCCGATGGACAGGAATTAATTCAATTAACAATAGATGCATTCAACTTTTAGATGTCTCCATGACTTGTTACTAGGCTGCACTGATGTCGTCTATCAGTGATGAGAAGGAGCTCGTCCGTAGTCACTTGAATAGGCTTATTTTCAATTATGTGGCCACTGAGATTCTTTCTTAAAGATCCCTGTGCTGTATAAAGGAATTAAAGTCATTGTTCAGAACACTCTTCCCAAAATCAAATCACAAAATAAAGTCATCCTAAAATTCTTCCCAAATTCAATTTAGTAAACGAAGTCATCCTAAGACTTACCAAAGCCGAGCAAATAAATTCATTCCAGCAAAAACAGCTCACAAAATAAAGTCGTCTAGGTACCTTAAGACTCTAAAACAACTCACAAAATAAGTATTAAAAACAACGTAAAGGACTTTTCCAATTGCATACCTAGGCGAAAAAATTAAGAGTCTCTAAAGTATATAGTCATTCAAAAAGGCAGTGTTTCACTGTTCATTACTGATGTGTCTATGGGTCAAATACAGGGCATGATAATGTAATATTATGCATTGATTATTAATGGTGACATTTTATCTCTTTATGGCTATTTTAGTAGATGCTTGCCATAATATTGTAGATTGTCAGTTTAATTATTTTCTATTTGTCCAGGTCCCGATTTTAATGGCACACGTAACTGTATGCGCACATTTATTAGTGCTTCTCACACAACCGCCACTGCACTGATCCAAATAACTTTTCGCTTTAAATCACAAAATAACCTTTGAATTCTGTGTCCCCGAAATATTACTACTAGACTCAACACACATGAGTACTGAGTAATTAGAGCAGTAAGATTTACCTGAAATAGAGGTAAATCTTATAATGCAGAAATAAAGGAGTGAAAATCACAGATTCTGTGAAATACAGTCAAAAATATCTGATTGTATGTCTTCAATAGTCATGAAATGTTATCTGGTTTTCTATTTTAATTGACCATAAATAGTAAATTTCAGTTTTATTTTATCCGAAATAATTGAGTAGCACCCAAGACACCTTGCAACATATCATCGGTATTTTCGGTGTCTTGGTATTACCCGCTGCGCTGTACACCTCCCAGTTATACGGCCTATCCGGGTAACGTGGGCAGTCTTGAACTGGAAAAAATCTCAATGTTTGGTCAGCAAAACGGCGAAATGAAATTGGAACATAACGTACCTTAAGGAAAAAAGCGAAGAAAAAAATGTCAGCGGCAGTTTTCATTCAGCAATGTCCAGCTGCATTTATTTATATTTACTGTAAAAACTATTACCAACTATCTAAGTTGAGATAAGTTTAAACTAATTATAGTGTTAAATAAAGAAATAGTTTCTATTTCATAACAATGTCAGTGGTAAAACAACGATACAGTATTTTTAACTTTCCAAGTTGCCAAAATTAGCAAGTATTCATCTGGTGAAGATAAACACGAGTTTTTTAATAAAATAAAATAAATAATTAATTATATTGTAATTAATTACAATAATATAATTATAATAAAATAATTACAATAATATAATTATAATAAAATAATTACAATAATATAATTATAATAAAATAATTACAATAATATAATTAT
>JAAAYG020078673.1:0-38012 GCA_009936455.2 Tomocerus minor | reverse complement strand
ATATGCAGTGTAGAATGAGAATAGGATCTGTGCGTGTAAGTAGGGACTAGTAATTTGTAGAGAGCTAACTGAATATGTAAAGTAACACCAACTCACGTGTAAATCCACACAATTAAGCAATATGATTAGGTGAGAGTAAATCGCGGACACAATGATAAGTATATAGCCGGAGGGAGTAGAGCAAGGACTAGCTAACGATTTATCTGTGTATCACAAGAAAGATTTTTCTCTCTTTACAATCAAGAAGAGCTTTGAGCTAAATAGTAATTTATCTGTCGTACATTGTATCACTTAGCATAGATTTTGGTATAGAATTAGTTTTGTGTGTGCATGATTCCTATTTTAAATTGTAGTCGGACGTCACTGCATGCGATGGACGGAGAGCAGAGGAATGGAGTCGAAGTAAGTAGCAACGTAAAATGCAATGTAAGTCAAAAAGCGAAAGAAAGAGATCAAGAAGTTTTGGTTTGAGCCTGGCTCTTATTTTGTTGGCTTGATTGTGAGCCGCAGAGCTTATGTACCGAGCTGACCATGTAATCTTTTAAATATTTTTTACGTTCTTGTAGTCCCAACAAGTTACAGATACAGAAGGCCCTTTTTCTATTTGTTTCTAGATATGCCTAGAGCTTTTATGATCCATGTATACTACCGAATGGAAATATACAGGATGAGCATAGCTGCATGTATAACTAAAGTGGGATGTTAAGCTCTCAAAGTCTTAAAATTAGTCGCTAGCCATTTACAGGGCTAAGAGTGATGCAGATATAAATTGTATTTGGAATTGGATGCTATTATCCTGTAAAGTGAAGCACACTTACACATTATCAAGTTGTACTTGTACACGAGTGACACTATACTGTATTATTAGATGTAGTGGCATTAGTAACTTCATCTTGCATAGACAGACAATAAGTTCTGTTACTTCTTCCACCTTGTATTCTTATAATAAGTCTATATCTATCCCAACTCTCTCTCTACATTCCTATATCATTAGAACAGAGAGACGAGAGAAATAATGGAAACAGGTATCTAAAGCAGATAAATATATTGTAAAGAGGAAGTTTTGTATTTTTAAAGTGAAGCGTCCCGTTGAACGCCAAGTGAAGTCAAGGAGAAACTGAAAGAGATGGCCTATATGGAAATGGACGGACTGCAGACAGACAGTACACAATAGTCGATATAAATGCATCAGAGACCTTTCTATGGCAATATCAATGCCATGGAAGATTTAACGTTTAAAACGTGAGCGTTTCTTTCGTCTCGTCAACTCCTTTCGTTTCGTTTCATTGGAGGCAGTTGAACGTTGGCAGGAGATTGAAGAATATTTGAGAGAGGACGTAGCAGGAGGACTGAAGTAAGTAGGTAAGGAAGACGATGTGCAAGGGTGGGTGGCATTCGAAGGCAAAGTAACAGGCAACTTATTCTTCACTATCTTCACCATGTACCTACTTACATCACATCGCATCACCTTCTTCAATAGCCAACAGAATATCAGTGCACTGTCTCTGCAACAGAAACAGACTGACACAGCTCCTCCGTCCTATATGTACAATGTAGATGCACATAGATAGATACACGCACATCGAGAATTGTTATTTTGTCCTACACGTAGCTAAGTAAGGAAATAATATTGAACGCAGGATGGGATTGAAGTTTCTCCTTCTCTCAACATCTCGTGGTCAAGGTCTGTCAAGTCAAAACGGAATTCAGTTACCTACTTTCCTCCTTCTTATTTATTATTATTTACTGTGCTGCCAACAACCTATTAAGTAGACGTAACCTACCCTGCCTCCCTCCAATACACTCACAGGCTACTTACTATTCACTATGCAATATTAGGATAATCGCCCCAACTTCTTTCATAGACGACATGCAATCCTAATAATAATAACACAATCCTATTTACAATTAGACACCTTTAGGGAGAAAAAAAAACACTCACCAGTCCTACGTTACGTACATAGTTAAAATACTTGATCTTATGAACAACTGCATTTGTAATTCTAATTCTCGTCTCACCATTTTTTTCTTTGCATATTATTTACTTGACGCTTAGCTATTAGCGAAGGAAACTGGCAACTGAATAACAAATCAGAGTCGTATGCCTCGACAAATGTTTGCCGAGAAGAATTAATGTTATGGCCCATTACAACTATAATTATGGGTACTTATTAAAATTCTACCTCTGGTTAGACTTCACTTCCCTTCAACATCCCAGACAAGCAAGACACGACATTCTTACACCACCCTCTCTATTATTTTACTCGTAGACTCATATATATATAGTCTTAGTGTGAAAATCTGCCGAAAAACTCAGCAATTATCAGCTTAAGCAATTATCTGAGCATTTATTACATTCCACAAAAAAAAACGCTGTCATTCTACACAGGCGTTGTTCTTCATTTCATAAAATGCAAACACCACCTCAAAACAAAATAAATCCATAGCGTCATAGCACAATCCCCATTCGCATCATTTTACGCATAAATTACGCAATAAAAATATAGTTTTCCTGTAACATATATTTATATAAAGGTGTGTATGTGTGTGTCGAATTAGTGATTTCACTATTTGGCATGCCCAGGTTAAACTAATATTATTTTAGCATGAAGGATGCAGGAAGCTTTTAAAAATGTGTCATAACATTATCGTTTGACAGATCACCGACCTATGTTGCTTACTATTACTATGGTGCCAAGATTTTTTACAATATTTTCTGTTTACCTTCCTCCTATCACATCACCTTCACTATTACGAAAAAATACCCTTCTTTCTTACTTTCACAATGCAACATAACAGTACATAACAATAATACTAATATTACCAATATAATAGTAATACTAATATTTATATTAATAGCAGTAGGGAATAGTCAATTCATGAGATAATATTGTAGAGTGAAAGAGAGACTTTAAATTCACAACAACCCTTAGCTAATCAACATGTGTCGAGAGTGTTTGTTATATTATTAGTAGAGAGTCGCAGTCAAGTCAAAAGTGAAATCTTTATAAGGACAACGATGATGGTTCAGAGAAAATAGATTTTATGGATGTTAAGTTCGTTTTGGCAATAATATTATATGGCAACTAACAATCCGTCAGCTCTAATGCAATCGCTGTACGTACATAGAAAAGAAGGTAAACTCTCTACGCTCACGTTCACCCAGCGTCATTATTTAAATTTTACATATTACAAACAACACAGACCGGTTCCGTTGGCACTGTCTTTTCTGACAGAAGAACATATATCATATAACATTTACTATAAAGTGAGATCAAAGTGCAGCAGATAGAAACTGTGGAAAGTGGAAACGTACGTAACCTGAGAGAAAATCCCTAATTTATCATTTGCAAAACAATAAGTCTGATATAAACAGAACGGATAGCTCCGCTGGGCTATACGGATGTCAAGTCATAGTCATGATGACGTCTGAACTGATTGAAAAGCAATACAAAGTTATTTATGACATGTACGTTTACTAACAGTGTACAAAGTGCAGCATTGCATCCTCAGTGACATATCTCTACAGGTCACCCCTTCACAATTCTAACGAAAAAAGAATTTCATTTCTCATTTTTCAGATTAACCATACCTGTTTCAAAAAGCCATTGCAAGACTTTCACATTTTAAATATTAATGAGGGAAAATTATTAGTTTGTCCATTAGTTTTATTAGTTAGCAATGGATGTCACGAATATTTACATGTGCATAGATTTTCCTTTCTAGTCTGTCTCTCTTGCCTCTTGTTAGATTATATAATGAAAGAACTAGCTATGGAAAAATGCAAAAGCTACCATACGAGTAGAGAAAAAGAAACCCCAATTCACGAATATGTTTATTCTACGTCAACAGGTATGTACCTATTGCATGTAATTAAGCAAATAAGAATAAATGTTTCGTTAGCTACTCGACATCTGCCTGGCTATAACTACTTATTAGTGAAGATTAAATATTGTTTGCACCTAAACATGAAAGGAAATACTTTGGCATGCTCTTTTCTATATCCTGCATTCAATATTAAAAAGTCATGCCTTGAGATTTGCAGAGCTAAAAGGGATAAAGCAGCACACTTTCCTATGCGTCTTCACCTTCTAGAAATTAAAAGTCTGCCAAAGGAATAAAAAGACGCTAGTTATTCTAATGAAATAATACACACACAATAACACAATTGAAAGAGTGCAGAACGTATGAAAATTTAAATATGCAAAGTAATGCCGTGCCCCGATGCCCTACATCTCAATATGCAGCACAACGTCTTGTATCAAAGAGCAGTAATCTCAGTTTAGTCTGCAACGATCATCCTCTCCTCCTCTCAGTCTAAAGTCCAACAATATAAAAAACGCCATCCCATCGTGGCCAAACGTTATTACTTACCTATGTATACTCACTGCTAACACTAACACACTTCCTAACTCAACATTTCTATTTTATCGTAATGTCATGTAATTACAATGCATACACCCAGGAACGTATTTAGCACTCGTGGGAAGAATTTCGCTACATCGTGAAATAAAACTGTAAATGCATACCAAGAAATTGCAATATTTCTGAATTTCTTTTCAAAATGGATTAAAGGATCATCCCACAAAAACTTTAGAACATACTCGAATTTTCAGGACAGATAAACCTCAATTTTCTCTTTTGATTGGATCAATATTGAGTAATTAGCATCGCAGCCATTACAGTAATTTGAAAATGGGACTAACTAAATCTTTTATTGACCTATATTATATCTACCCAGAATATATATAATTTTTTTATAATATGCATAAGAGTTTAACCATGTATATGTATGAAATGACGTTTTTGGCACCTTAAATAAATGCTGATTTCATTTGATTGAAGACATTGAAGAGTATTATGTGTCCTGCATTCGCAAATATTAATTAATTGTAACGTAAGTCCCCGAAAGTTTTAAAATGTCAAGGAATCAATTTAAGATTTGATTTTATACTTTTGATTTTGATGTGGAGGAATTGTTTTAGGAGGGCTGTTGTTGGGTAGCGTAAGTATTTAGTAGACTATTAAGCTACCACGCACATCCAATAAAATTAGCGAGCTTTAACTAGTTTTAGTTGTCGGACGAAGTAAACTAGGTAAGTGCAACTAAACTGCCATTTTCTCCTGGCCTGGTATGTGTTGTCATGATTTGTTACAAATACGAACATCAATCCCTTTCCATTACCTACATAGTCACATCAACTTGTGTTGAGAGTTGAGTGTCGAACGAAGCAACCCATGAAATCCTTGTTTCAAATCAAATGGCATTATTGTGATTGTGAGCTAGAGACGGAGTATTAGGAGGAATGTAGGTTGCTCTGCTCCATCGCACTGCGATGTACTCTAGTTTTACTAAGAACTAACTCCTTTAACCTTATTGGCAAAGTGTGGTCTTAGAACTTTTAACAATAAGTTTATGTCCTAGCTCCGCACTCAAGTCGTTCCCTTTCATTACACGTCATGTCATGAAATCTCTCGTGTACGTGTGCATGGAGCTTTTTCTACGATTTGGAATCACTCTTGTCCAAAGTACAAAAACAGCCCTATTTTAAGGTTGACTAGTCTCTATACAAGAAGCACTGCCTCTCTACGCTACACATGTCCTAGGCTGTCTATTAATAACTCTATACAATTTTAACCTTTATTTAGAAAATATAGCAACTCTAAAATAGAACAGGAAAGTCTTAAGTCACAGAACACATTGACATGAAATTCACGGATCTTAATTCTAAATATTTTTATGGTCACCTAAATATGAAGAGGCCTTTACTACTGCAGATAAATATTTCCATTGCTTTTGAGTTCTACATATTTTATTAGCCACTAATTGCGATTGTTATAAACCTACCATAAGTTGTTTACTTTTAGTAGGATGAATGCTTATTAGTCATATTATTAAATCCTGTTCTACTCCATATTGATAGTCCTATGTTTACGAATGCATTTACATACTTTCTGGCCAATGACATCACTCTTATTTGCATGCGTGTACAACGCAAAATGAGCGTGTAGGTAGATGCTTAAGGTGAAAGACACTTTGAAACTGCACTATATCATTTTAACAAGTTTAGCATTAGTATGCAAACATGTAAAAACTGCTGTACTGATCATTGTCCAAAAATTGTGGACTGTCGCCTTTTAGTATTTCAGTTTAAAGGATGATCTCCATGTGCACTCACACCTTCTAATACTATGGAGTAATAATAATTAAAGACTACAATTATTATGATCATTAGCATAGCCACTAATATCAACTCAGTAGGTGTTTTCTTATTGCCTTTTCTTTTCTCTATTTTTTAGAGGCAATAATGAATTTTATTGCTCCTTCCAAAAGTGTGGCCCTTAGCATAGTACAATAAGCCATTGCTTTTAACTAAAATTGCACAGGTCGCCAGACCACCAACATAATAACATATTCCTAACAGTAGACAGTAATTCAAAATGAACAATCGCAACGCAAACTTGAGATAGAGCTAAGCAAGAGCAAAAAAAGGACATTGTCTTCTAGTAACTATGCAGAAATAATATGTGCCATTGTCTAATGCCCTTTATTGTCCTTATTATTGTACTTACATGCTCTTTGAAATTCGACACTGCCGTACACAATGCTTTGTTGCCAATTACAAGGATACAAAGATCATATTTCTATTAGAATTCATCCAAGTTTTATGGACAGTATATAGTTCCAGTTTGATATTGCAATTTGTTATATATCCTTCAGTAGTCGTCAGCATCCGTAATACTTTCTCGGGTATCATTTACAAATGGACTGGTTCTTTCTCTCTTTCTTTCTGCCTTCAACAGATTTTTAGAGCTGCCAACGTCATTTCTTTTTCTACGTAAATAGCAACCTTTACCGTCAATATTTTATCCTTTTATCAAGATTTTTATGAAAACACGTGTGTTTTAAATCGTAGATTCTAGTCACCAGTTAGTCGAATGCACAAATATAATGCTTCGGCTACAGTATTTATTTATTACGGCAGAAAAGGCCTGCGACATGCAATTGATTTTTATGCCATAGAAGTTAACGTACGTAGTATGTTCCCGTTTTTATTTTATGTTCGCAAGTTATCGTTAAAACTACATATACATGCCCTTGAAAAGCAATGCAAAATACTAAATAAAGATATTAAGAAAATAGCAGAGCGTTGCGAAAAGACTCTTGAAAAGCCTGGAAGATAAAAATCCTTTTTTTCGACGTCAAATACCTTTTTTAAAAGATAAAACTGACTTCTGTGGTACTGTGATAACGTAAAACTCCAGTTTTATTTTTTAAAAGATAGACGTTGTCCCGCTAATAAAAAAATAATATAAATCACATCTGCTGAGAGTCGGAAGTTTCCTATTGCATTTACAGATCTACAGTAAAAGCTATTTTTATATAGTTAAAGTCCGAGAATATTAAAATGAATATTATGTGGTAGCAGAAGTTAGAAAACTACGAAATTCGGATTCTCATTAACACAAAACGTGGTGATAATAAAGTGAATTTTGTGACGTTAAATTTCAACAACCACATTGAGATAAAATAGCTTATTATGGCTTCGCAGGAGCAGTACATGTTTTATCACTTATTTTCCCATTTTTCCCAGAGTTGGACAGAGCCGTAAAGGTGCTGAGGTGTTTTGCAATGTTCACTAGGAATATCTCGTAATGGATTTTGTAAGAATATTAGTGGCGATAAGTGGTATGTAATGTGTGGGACTAGAAAGTGGTTTGCTTTTGATATTTAGATTTAGTTCACCATTATGGTTTACCGCTTTACATTAAAAACAGTATTAAGCAAATTAACATGAATCCATTAATGTAGGACTACAAGAGCTAGAGACGTGCTTGAGGTACATACATTCATATTTATTTGCTAAACAGGGTAAGTTGAATGGGAAGGATTGAGGATTGTGCTCCTATTGCTTTGCATCTGGTTTTACGATACGTAGCTAATAAAAAGAGTCAAAATCATTAATAAAATATTACGAGGATAATAATAATTTTACGAGTGAAGCGATAGGAGGAGGGATGATAAGACACTCATAGCAAAATTTATCACCAGACCACAATTTTAATTTCATCTCTTCTGCACCCTTCTTTCTGCCAGAATTATTATCACCGACCGCAGAACTCCATATAGGAGGATGTTTGGATTTAGTTGAAGGTAGGTGGTTGTCTGAAATGACAAATAGCCGTAAGAAATGCAATGTTCAGCTCCAACATAAATATTTGTGAAAGATGTGCAATTTGCATGGCTTTTTTATGACATGAGTGAGAAGACCGATGACAGGAATATTAAAAAACCAATTTGCCAAGGTGCAGAACCAACTTTCTATTTCTCTAACTCCGTCAACAGTAAAATACCTGGCTCTATAAAACATAATTAGCCCATGTTGCACCTGTAATCCCATATCCATAAGTAATTAGCTCATAAAATTTTTTATTTGAGGAGCGGAGAAAGGAAAATTTAAATTTTCTGGCAGGATTTCATGGGAATTAAATTTAACTTGAAATAATTCACATGGCATGATCTCATTTTCTAATTAACAGTATGCTACGCTTATTAGTTAGCATCATATACTCAAAAATTAACTGCCAGATCAAATGAGAACTGATTTAAAATTCTAATTTGAATAGCAAACATGTGTATAGTAATGCACTAGTTGAGTGTAAGTGCAGTGCCAAAAGAGGTACTAAAACTCTCTGCTGTCAAAATAATATTTTTATGACTATGTGAACATTCGTTACCATTTAAAACAACATTACACACAGCATCACACTCTATGAATAAATTCAAAAACAATTTCTGATAAACAACTGTTGGGAATTATAATTAAATGTTTTTAGGCTTTTAGTCTGTAGCTCGACATAATATAGTATCTGTCAATGCGTCATTGCAAATTAACAAAATTATTTCCACGCCATTGGCTAAGTCGAATTGTTATTCGTCCCAATTGGGAGTCTAAGTATAAATAGCTCTCCAATTAACTTCTCCAGCCATCTAAAATTAATAAGCTTCAACCGAATTACGTCTGACCTTAATGATTGCCATGTTACTAACTTTGTAACAATGGCCAAAGTATTTAGCGACAATAGCACAAGGCACAATGAGAATGAGGACACCACTCAAACCACACGATGTGTTTATGTTTACCCGGATCTATTCATTAAATTTTCTATGAAATTCTAAATGCATGTGTACACTGCGGCAGTTCACTAAGTCAAAAGTTAATGCAGCAATGCAAAATACAATTACAAACATTGTCAACTCTGTTAACATGATGCAAGTAATTGATATTCGTTCGTTTGTTCGCTTCATGCTCCATAGATCCATTTTATTAGCCATTATGAAGGAACAGTCCACACGCGCGAAGGTAACTAACATAATGTGGTAAAGACAAGTGAGGTGAACCAAAGGGAACAAAGCTAACGACAAGCCAAACAACTGTTGACAACACAATGATATTAGGCAAACAAAACTTGAATATACACAAACATTTGTTCAAATTAATGCATTTATGTACATATTTCTCTTCATTTTCATAAATCTAACTCCTCAACTTCATCAGTCATCCTATATGTACATAATGTACATCAACAAACCAAGCTCCAATGCTGAAAACCAACCCACGACGACCACAAACTACCGACTATAAATCTCACATTACGTATCCTCACAGATACATAAATGAGCGCACATTTCTACTTTTTGTAGTTGTAAAAAATCTACAACAAAATGTTGCACCATGCTCAGTTTAATGCTGCTCAAATAAATAGTCCTCCGTAAGTATGCTAAATATCCGATTCTGAAGTCTTTGTTATAATTTCTTACAGTTAACATTTAGGAATTGCTGATGCGACATAAATATCCTTTGACAGTTGACTGTCAAGAAGTACCATTAAAAATTACAATGTTTTAAAACATAAAAAATTTATAACTCGAATGTTTTTAAAAAATTATAAACTGTTTTGTGCCGTTTGAAAAGCAACACTAAAATCTAAAAAGTTCCTTAAAATCAAACTTGCGATCCCTTCTAGTCTAAAGTATTGCGAACTACTACATAAAAGGTCAATCGTCAGACTAGAATTTAAATCTTTCATTTTTAATAATGCATTCGTTCCCGAAAAATATAATAAATAAAATGACCTATTTTCAGTAATAATATGTTATATGATTTGGACACTGATATTCTATTCTCTATGTGGAAAAATAATAAACACCAAAAGTTAAATAAAAGTATTAGTAAGGAATCTGAAGAGCAATATGTAAAGGAAACGATAGGACAGTCATTGTTTACAAACAGGGTATATGTACTATAAACACTTCAAAATTGATTGTCGAACTGCATCTTCATTCTGTCTCTAATAGGCACAAGTTTCCCGATTAGTTAAATATTTCTTTAGAAAACCTATCAAACTGGTCATCAATAAATAAGTATGCTAAGAAGGCCCAGTAATAAACGCCATTAATCTTGTTTAGCTGATTCTACGACTTGCCTGAAAAAACCGTTGACTATTTGGCAGACAGATCATAATAAATAAATAAAACAAACCACTAACAAGAGAGACTAAACCACATGGACATTGTTTAAAAAATCAATAAAAACTAAGGTCGGTTAAGGTTACGTGACACTTGGTTTGTATGAACAATAGCCAAACCATTTTACAGATGTACCGGTTCAATAAAAAAAAATTCCAACAAAAACAAACACATAAAACATTATTTATGCTGAAATAATAATATTATGGCAAAAAGCACTGAGCTTCCAATCTTCTTACTAAAATTATATCCTCGTTAAGGTAATAAGCGAAATTCCGGCATATACCAAGTACAGTATAGATTCTCAGTAGTTTCACTCACAAAACGAGAACAAATTACAAGATACTGATTTTAGACAATGCAGAATTAATGCACACGGTGACCCGACAATACTAAGCGAGAAAAGCTACATCATTAATTTTTTCTATTCCAGATGTCTAATATCTAAGAATCATTCTTCAAATAGGTTAAAAATTATGGTAAAATTGATTATATTAGATGCACTAGTTTGTTGAGTGTTGAGGCATTGTTCAGTGCCTGTATTTTCGACGGTTCATGCTTACTACGATTAGATGAGTCAGTCACCTACTATTGCCCAACGACACGAACGGATTTTAAAGAGTTAAAAATAATTACTCCAAAGCGTGAAAGCTGCCACATTCAGCTCCATTTTAATATTCCATGAATGGAGACTCCTTAATACAGTGCAATTGGGTTACCTTAAGCAATGAATGGAATAAGCAATTAGCAAGCTCTATGCATATCCGGTTGTAATCATCGCTGTAAATAAACTGAGTCTACAATACATTTACATAATCTCAGTGCTATCATCCACCCTAAGGAATCCCATGTGTACAGAACTCACAGTGATAGTTCGGATTAGTCATCTAAAACTGAGTTAACAGCAATGGAGTTTTGGTGAAATAAAACTACTTTTCACTTTTACTTTGAATTAATCAAAGAGAGGCAGAGATGATTAAAAGCAGATGAATCCGAATACACATGATGACATCGAAAGAATGAAAAGAGAATTCCCTGAGAAGGGACAGGAGATTGACACTCATGCAGGATTTTGCACTGGCAGGAGAGGACACGAGAGGTGCACTCCAGGAAATAGTTAGAAAACAATATTCAACCATCAAAAGTAGATAAAAGTAGATTAGTTCAATGAAATAAACAATCAACAAAACAATCATGACTTGAAAAGCTTACACTCTCTACAAAACAAAACCTAAAAAACATTATATATAGACAAAATTACATAAAACGCTTTTGATATTTGTAAATAATTTCGATTGAAGATTATTCAGGTAAGAACGAGTAAGAAGTATGATGAGTATTAATGTACATGATTTCAATGCTCGTAATTCTATCTGCTCTGGTCGTGTCATTTAAATAAGAGATATTGCACATGTACATAAGCATCCCATTCTGTAAAATCAACATTTGAAATCACGTACGAGGTGGATGTGAGCTTCATTGATGTTTCAATTAACGATTTGATCTGTGTTCCAGCTTTAACTCATCATCACTGAACCTTGAGCATTTACAAAAGTATCCTTTGTGCTTCTAGCTTTGTTGCCACTTAATTCCTTTGGTCGTACTCTGTGTACTATACTTGCAAACATTCCAAATAACGAGATTGCTTTGTATAATGATGACCATGTAAGTCAGACTAGGTACTCTTTCACTTTTATCTATTTTTAGAGAACATTTAATTATTAAATAAAGGATAAAGGATGGATGTTTTAAACTCCGTCATTTGACTCATCGGCACATCTCAGAGATTTCACGTTTCAAGGAAGGGCAACTAGAGAACCTGGAGATTGCAGGCGCTTTATGTGAATTTACCCCTCACAACCTTGCATTATTTCATCAAGGGTGCTCACTTCAAGCGGTTAGTGCAGGAGATAGAAAAAGGTGGCAACGTAGGTAAGGAAGCGCTAAGTTAAGAAACAAACGAAAGTAAGGGATACTTTAAAGGATTCACTATACCTAGCGACAAGAATTATAAAATATGCCCATAAGGATTCAACATGTCGCTTTGCCGCCGTGGTGTTGAGTCTAATTTTTTGCAAAAAAAAATCCTTAAAGTACATCCCAATTACGACGGGCATTTCTATCTGACAGAAGTCAGTTAGTGGAGAGCAGGGAAAACCACTATTGCACAGTCAATAATAAATGTATTAAAAGCTGTAGAGAAAAACCTTCTCCATATACCAATGTCATAAGCCTCTGACAGGATTCAAACCCGCGACTACTAGATAAATACTAGATAAAGGTGCTAGTACTTAGTACCCATATTCCACGGAGGCTTGGTTATTAGTAAAATTTAAAAAAGTCCTTCCATGCATTGCCACTATTCATCTCCAGGAGGCAACCTATATTTTTCTGTAATCATGAGAGGATAAACACCTTGCTCTTGGATACAGAACATGTCGTAAGTACAGAACATTGCATGAACATATGCATTCTCCAAAGTACCAAAACAACACGGGTATGTTTTGAACTCTCAGGGTTTCAAATGGCATTAGAGCTTTTGTCATATTTTGAGTATGCTTTTAGCGAATGAATGAAAACGTTGAATTTGGCAAATATTTGAAACAGTAAGGAGTGGAAAGGGAATAATGGAATAGGGTAGTTAACAAAACAAGCCTTGATATCCGCAATTAGCTTCATCAAGTAGAAAGCCACGCTCTGGTGATCACAGTGAGTGGTTCTGTTAATTGTCCCACAGCTCTTCTTGTACTTATGTAAGAAGCAGTTCCGAAAGTCATTATTGTCATTGCGAGCTATAAATAGCCTCATCCCAGGTAGGTCAACGTGGGTGGGAACACATGTACTGTCACACTGCTCCAATTGCACCACATGGATTTCCAGCAACACTTTGTAAAGAGGATGTAAAACAATAAGAAGCGTGTACTCCACGCAAGAGCTGAATTTTACTATATACTTCATTTCATTCATTTCTGCAAGGCATTGTTGCTTTTATGCAAATGCAAACCACTTGTGTGATTGTCAAGCCACTACGGCCATTTAACAATATGCATAGCAGTAGTTTCTATTCATCTTAAAAACACGTATTTAGGCTTTTGCCTGCCGAGTACGAATTCCAACTAAATACGAACTTTCTGCTTTTAGTGTGTAAGAGGTAATCAAAATTCAAATAAAAACCTACTCGTACTTGAAAACTACGGATTTTAATTAAGCATCTCTATCAAGGAAATACTAATCCACGTTTTCCGGCAGGACTTGCGTATGAAGGTTTGTTATAAATGTTTATATCCGTAATTTATTACCGAGTTTATTTAAGTCACGCAAAATGTCTAAATGGAGCCTTCAAAAACACCACGCTATCTGCTTAATAGAAATCAGTTCAATAAGAATATTAAAAACATGAATACTTGTACGTCCGCCGACTTTGTTCTCCAAAATGAAGCAAAATAATCCGGCTTATAATACATTTAGTGCATACAAGATAAACTTATCAAAGTTTGTGTTGCTATATACTTTCTACCATGCATGGCCACTGATAATAATATCGACTGAAAGATAATCATTGTTTGAATTCGCGAGTAATAATACTTATATGCTTTGTGTATTTTTAACCACCATGCACAGTGTCAAGTGTCAACCAAGTCAGTCATTGAAATATTTTAATCAGCAGTGAAACTGACCGTCATGAAATTGACATTGGAGCAGACAAGCATGGGCTTAGCATTGAAATTAATATCTGTTTGTGTACATAGATAATGACATAATACTTGAGGTTAAATCCTATTGATGGTCATTTAAGTTGTTCCAATGCAGGCAATTGCATTGAGCTCAATCAGTTCACCTGGATAATTTTATCTTTAATTACATTTTCCAAATGTTGATAAATGCTACTGCATCATATCTCAAAAGCCTTAACGTAGTATTGTTACATTCTACTGGATTGCATAAAACAAACAATATGCCCTATATATTAGATTAACTATCCATTGTACATAATGAATAATTTTTTATAATAACCTGCAGAATTATTCTAAGAATTTGGATATATTGTGTAGATACCACCACGTAAATGTTGATACGTCATGTCTGAAATGTGTGGAATATTATCTCTTTACTTCACAATGCGAATTAAAATTTGCAACTAAACGTTTATAATTCCTCATTTCTCAGTAATTCTCTTAATATGAGTGGCTATCCCATTATTTCTCCGGATGCAGCGATTACTCATTAGACCATTGCTTTAAATTAATATTCAAATTAAGTTATTAAATATTTTAATATTCTGTTTAGCATATGAACTATGAAACTATGCAAAATATGTGTAAGCATAGTCGTCAAAAATTTGTATGCACTTCTTATGCTTAAACTTATTTACCAAGTACCAATGCAAAGGCATTTCATTTACATTATTCAGCTGCACATTATCACCATAATAGCACTCGTCATCTGAAAAGTGCTCAAACACATTCTGCAATTTTTTAGTATAAGGATTTCGCCGTGGACAATAATAATAGTTAAATATTGCCGAGCTGTGCTTGCCTTTGTAGAATTCAAAGTATAATGTAATGGTTACCAAAGAGATTGACTTTTTAGCTTGATGTTTAAGCAATACAAAGCAGCAAAGCTTTTGTCATCATGCAAATTAACACTTCTTCGAAATTAGTAGTTTACGGACAATTCCCCTATTTTTTGTACTTATGAGTCACCTAAGAGTTTAAAAAATTAATTTAAAGTCAACGCAAGAAAACATGACACTCTTTTAATGGCATAGTACTTGGTTAATGTAATATCGTATTCATCTTATTTAAAGAGGTAGAAAAATACATTCACTGAATTTTAAAATTAATTTGCAAATGACCCGTAAAAATTTCATTTTAAGATTATGAATTGTGTGAGGTAATAAGCCGAAATTAACTACTGTTTAGTAATACATCAAAAAGGTTAAATTAATGTCTTACAATAAGTCTGTGTGAATAATGGATACAATACTGTCCAGCTTGCCTGATTCTACAAAGCTTCCACAGTCTCAGAAATATTTTCCTATCTACTTAATTTTAAGTATAAAGTATACGCATAACATTTTGGAGCAGTAGTTTATGTTTGCAATTATTATTTGCATATTTATTGTGTATGAGGTGCATTACCTACAACGATGGTCAGATTCCATGTTTTTTTTATCCAAGTCCTGTCCATGTGAAAATTAGATTTCCATGGAAAATTATAAAGATGTCTAATATGTAATCTTAGTCATGTTACTGATATTTGAGATATAAGCAAAAGAGGCAAAGCCAATAACACAAAATCTGTAGGTATAGTAAGTACTAAAGTTCCTTTGATTAAGTTTGGAACTCCATCCACATCTATCCATCTAAAGTCGCTAATATTGTTATATCTATTATTTTAGCTAATGTCAGTAGTCTATAATTTTGTCATGTATTCTCAAGCTGCAATTTCAAACGTTCACTTTTAACTTAATAAAAGGATGAATCGGGCTAACTCAACGGATGATGTGAAATTAAAAATTCAGTATTGGCGAAATTATTAGTATTATGGAAAATACTGTCTATTTTTTAATATCATCTCAGTTCATCTCTTTGCAAAAAAAACTCATCACGCCCCTAATGAAAAGCTCAATACTTAGTACACATAATTTACCAGGTTTCGTTTAGTAATCATATTGAGGAAGCATAAATCATTAAATGGCTGTGTTTTATAAAATCCATTTTAGAGTACCGTGTATTGGTAGGCAGTATCTACATATTTCCCTACATGAATAGCCCACTGAAGTTTTGATTAATTTTAATTAAGTGCATAGGTATCTTACTACGTATCACATGTTAGCTATCATTTTTTTTCATTCTTTTGTATGAATGTTTGGCATTGACTTACTTACTTGAAACCTACGCTCGTTTGCAAATGTAAAGAAAAGATTTAAAGTGGGCCAAAATGATCGTAAGAAGCGATTAGTGTAAATAACGTTGCTAACTAAGAAAAGATGTCGTTCACTCATGTGACAAAAGACAATTTCCAGTAGCACTTATACAGATTAGGACATCACTGAGTGCATTACGGACTGTATCTTTATTAAAATAAATTGTAACAAGAACTAAGTGCTGGATAGCTACCAAACAAAACGTTATGTCTATTTATTAGAGTAATAATAGGTTATAGCTCCTCTCTTTTCAGATTAGATAAGATGAGTTGCAGTTATAATTTTGTGAGCACTTGGTTCTGCCTTCCCCTTTCCCTTTCAAAATCCAATTTCCATTTCAATTACACATCAACTAACAATTTAACTTGTGCTAGCTTTATTAAACGTGCTGAGGCAGTCAGTTAATTTGATTTCCGAGGATCCTCAGTTCTATCGTCCCATCATCAACAGGAATCATAAGATCATCGCCACTTTAGTGTAAGTGAGTATTGCAATGAGTAACGAACCTTTCATCAATCAGTCAGCCACTACTGCTCTGGATAAACACTGCAAGCTTCAAGGTGAACTAACATAACATACATCATTCTACTTTAATTGTAATCAGTAACACTGACAATGAAACCGCAATTTGTTAAAGTCGACGAGTGAGTTAACAGTTAGTTATCTCCTTCTGAGAACGCATCTTTCTCTCATTCCATTATTATTATTAATAATGTGTTGGCAGATATCTTCTTTTCCGTTCCGCTTTGCCGACCGCCAACAGATAACACAAATTCACTGCCAACGCACCTTTTCCTCTCCCTTTCAGTTTTAAGTGGAATTAATTTAACTTGTTATATTACTATGCAATGCCACATCATATGACTATGCATAGATTCATTTAAAAAACCTATTGACTTACCCTTCCATACAAATACAATATACGGTGATTATAGAGAAAGTAACGAGCTTACCAATTACCGACTATGAATTACTATTCCCAATTGTACTACTCAATTTTTTATTTGCCGAATTTTCTGTTGTCAACAGGAAATATATCCATATCAACTTGTAGGTATCATATTTGTGTACCATTTTCAAAGTATTCCAGAGCTTACGGTATTTATGACGAAAAACACATTAATAGAATCGGGATGACTTGTGCTAGCTAAGATACATGTAACTGTAACAATTTCAAAGCTTGTCAATAATAGTTTTCGTAAATGACAGCAAATAAAAAACATGTTGAATACATATATACGTCGACATATATGGATTCATTAGGTTAATCGGCACTTTCGGCACCTTTCATTTTATAGCCGAAAAGCAAGTGCCGACAGTTTTAAAAATGAACTTTACTACTATGAGTAAATTATGCTCATGAACTCATAACTCAATTTATACTCTAATGGAAAAGCTTGGCTAGCATTGCGAAATACAAGTAAAATTTAGATGTTTACTTTAGTAGGATAGTTATATCTGGCGTAAGTGGCATGATCAACAGTTTATAATTGCAAAACTGCTTTACTAACACTGCTAATTATTGTATCCAACTAAATACATGCTTCCTGAGCTCACAGAGAGGAACATCATCATGATTATATCTTTCATCAGTAACACCATCAGTTAATTTACCGGAGGTATGTATGTAATTTACCTTCATTACAATCAACAAATGATGTTGATACAAAAAGAAGTACGAAGAGATGCTATTTCTACTTCCAGCAGCGCAAAAACGTCAAAATTTGTTTTCAAAGCCTTTCAACACAACTTTATTATCTAACATATCATCACATATTTGCGTCTTCTATATAATCTTTTATATAACCCACGATAAAAATACTGATATTATCAACAAGACTTTTCAAAAACCTTCACAAAAGATATTTGTAGTTCAGTAGAACAGATAATAAGAGCGAACTGCGCCATTAGTTTAATTGAAGTCCCAACAATGCCGTAAGTATAGCAGTAAAGCAAAACTCCCAAACTAACAGACATTTGATCCTTCTATTGTCGTAATGCCTAGTGAAACATGAGTACAAAGTCAATACTGACAGTAAACAGCTCATTAATCCACTGGAAAAGCAAAAAGCGATGAATAGGCGGTAGAATATTTGTTGCACGTGTATGAGTAATTTTTAAAAGTAGCTGGAATTGAAATACGAACTCCTAACCTCCATGTTCCAGAAATAACTATTGAGTTTATGAAACTACAGCACGCGCACAGAAAATAAATATAAACTAAATAAATAAGGAGAACGTCTTAAACGAAAGAGACAATAGATACAATTCCATAGAAAATTTCTACGAAAAAGGTTCTAGTAATCTTTATTTTATCCTCCGTGAATCGATGAACCGTTATCCAGATGACAGGGATCAAATACAATCAAAACGAAAAGGTTTTCTACAATATCATTACTCATTATGCTTTATTTATAGCTTTCAAACCTGTGACTTCCGAAATCTCAATGGAACATAATACTACAATTTTGTGTCTACCATTCGAAAAAAGCATAAAAACATTTGGGATGGTGATTACGAAAATAAATTAGTCCTTACATTTGACATTTCCTCGTTAAATAATTGTACTGTGTATGCAATTCCCTCTTATTATTTCACTAGCTCATGTTAGTATAACCTGAGGTCATGGCCAATGTAATATTTTGCTATATACGGCCTCTCTAAATTTGATGACAGATAATTTGATTGAAAATTGTATTGAATAACTGTTTGTGAACATTAGTAATATGCCATGAAGCATGAAAGTAGAAAAATGAGAGTACAACAAATAATGGATAGGACTAGAATGACTAGAACTTCTGATATAAAGCTATGCGATGTTCTACATATGCACACAGATCACAGAATATAATAATTAACAAAGGTACGCAACGCAGATGCAAAGCAGATACCACCTACAATGCATGCAAATCGTCTCGCGTAATTTATGCAATGATGAATATAATAATTTAAATAGTGAGAGAGAGAGTTCGCAGAGAGCACACCTGCTTTACTTAGCCTATTTATCTTATCCCTGCCTATGAGGGATTTATAAGAATATACATTTTTGCAAAACTCTTATATGAAATTGATACATGTACTTTTAGGCTGGTGCAATAAATATATTCATGGTTAGTGCATTGCAAGTCAGGCTATTGCTTCTACAATATGTAACATGTTGGAAATGAGCCCTGTCACTTACTACAGACATCAATGTTTATTAATAACAAATCTTTCGTATGTTTAGCATGAAGCTATGCACTCATAGCTCTATTCATTCAAACAACCCATGGGCATGAAACCCATTTTTTTCCTTTTTCACTTACAATTTACATCAAAGTCTACTACAGCATAACAGTCGGTGTTTGCCAAGCTAATTTCGTATCTGCTTTTGTGTGACACAAATATAGCACACTCACTAATCTCACACGACAGCAAGGAACTGAGCAGAGGATTCAAAACAAGATAGTGTCCGAATAAGAGAAAAATATGTTAGCTTGTCTTTCAGCCCAGATAATTTATGCTTCAACCCAATAGGAAAGCAATGACTATAGAAACATCTTTGAAATGTCTTCGTACAAACTGTAGGTTGCTAAAAAATACAAAGATTTGAATTTTGTTCAATAAATGTAGCTTTTGATAAAG
The DNA here is from genome assembly GCA_009936455.2 of Tomocerus minor. NCBI lineage: Eukaryota > Metazoa > Arthropoda > Collembola > Entomobryomorpha > Tomoceridae > Tomocerus > Tomocerus minor. Next base: position 17,928 of record JAAAYG020078673.1, on the reverse strand, counting down.
AAATCATTTTAATCCAACGAATTTGAAATTCTGTACCGTAACAGTAACTTAATCTGAGCAACAACACTTGTACATGCACATTGCAATCCACATCACATATAGTAAATACCTACAGACATTGTGTTACTCTTTTTACTGTTAGGATAACATCATATTATCTTCCTAAGTAGATTTACAAATCTATGCTACATTCACGTCAATTTATATTTATTATTTCGTACTAAATAGATGAAAGATAGAGTCATAGAGATAACTTGCATCTGCAGAACATGTCGAGCAAACAATAAGTTTCATTTTGCCTGGGCTTCATTTCATATTACGTCTACCCTTTGTATACTTTATATTTTATGGTATAATGCACATTTACATATTAAATTACGCCTACTTATTGCTGCATATTATTGAACACCTACAAATTACAGAGTCGCTACTACAGAATTTGCTTGCTCCTCTTGAAATATTTTAAAATATCTATTGTAACACTAACGGGATTTTTTCTACGCTTACGTCTTGTAATTTTTATTTATGCTACGAATCTATCCCATAATTTATAAAAAATATTAACTGATGTCATCCAATCGAGTCGATGATAGGATGCTACCACGTACCTATAGATTCATGCTTTATCAGAAGGAAATTTAATGTAATTCACTTCGGATGCTGATACTGCTACTCGTGAACAGTACAATTTTCCACAAAATTACTATTTGAAACTACTAGGTACATGCTGTGTAAACCGTATACGCTGACTTCGAGACTCTCAATAATCGAATACACGCATCGAAAAATAATCCCTTCATTTTAGTTTCATAAGGCAAAGTAAAAAGGCAAAGTACGACTCTATAGTGTTTATCAGACCATGGTCTATTACACAGTAGTTTCATAATTACAATAATTAAGCATATGGCAAAATGATATATATGAGAATGAAGACATCAACAATATATAGAGTGAATTTAGAAAATCTGAACAATACTATATACTTACTACTTTATGGAAAAGGTCACCACTAAAACTAAAAAACTTAGATCCCAGGTCTTTATCAGCAGCTACAATTTCTAAACTGATTAACTATAGTAAAAAAAACTATTTCTATCCCAAAATATATTACTATCATCATGTAGAAATTGAATGCAAAATACCTGAGCAAATTGCAGGACTTTGAAACTCAAACTATTGAATCCCCTTAAAATATAATTGCTAAGTTTAATTTATGCACCACAGTAAAGAAAGAATTAAAAATATTTATTTGTAAATGTGTATTTACTCTAGGATTAAAATTCACTTGACATTGAGTTCAGAGCACGTTGAACCCAATCTTCTGCTTGAAGAAAAAAAAATTGTCAGTGCATACGTACAGAGGTATTACATTTCACATTGTATTCTACTTTAGAATGAAGGAGCAAAAATCTGTCCATCGAAAGGAAAGCATGGACTAAGAAGGGAAACTTTTTGACCGGACGGACTACTTAGTACCTGCTACATATTCTATTTTTTAAGATGTTGGACGATCTATGTTTGCAGTATTTTTATAAATTCAAATCAGCTAACCTCAGCACAAAAAACTTCATGCGTTGCCATCAAACAGTGAAAAGTGTACCAGTTCTTTTAGTCGCCGTTCTGAATATCCGTTCACATAGACAGAGTTAGCACTAGCAGGTATTCTGCACATTGCTTCTCATATTATTATAACGTTTTGGTTAGGTTGAAACCAGCCGGTTTAGTAACTTCATTTTAATATAGAATCTTCAGCAGGACGATAGTAATTTCCTTTTAATATCAATTAAACGGTGGGTAGCATGGATACATTCATTGTCACGTTGCTGATATTTATCTTAACTAAGCGTCTTTACGCTTTTTTTAAATCCCAAACTACTTGGAACAATGTTACATTATTGCTACATTACTTTCAAGAAAATCAGATACACGTTGCGTATTGATCAACTTGCCTCTCGCCCAACCTGTTTTAATGAATATTTAAGCTCAAGTCCTAGTCCCATGCAAAATTAATACTGATCAGCTCCAATTTTTACCATTCCTTCATTGAAATTCCACAGAGGTTTCTTCTTGTCAATCTCACTTTCAAGCGCTCCACTAAACAATCCACATACTCTGTACTGTCTGTACACTGTAGTCAGTTTAGAAACTTAAAATATAAAATTGCTTGCGTACAGTTACAGTCTATGTGTGATGCACTCATCTTTTACCCAGCGTAACATTTGTCCCGACTTGCAAACAAATTCTATCAAGTGGCACATTTAGCGATTTAAAGAAAATTAAACTGAAAACATTTAAAATTGTATTTTTGTTTGACAAATATCACAAATTCATTCATAATTGGATAAGAAATCTTGCATCCTCTTATCCATTTTTTATTTTCAGAGTTAAGGTAGATCTCGGAGTAATAATTGAAGATAGACGATATTATACATCTCACTTTAAATTACTTATTTATTATGTGTATCTGCATGTGTTAAAAAGTGATATGATATGAATGACAAGCGTTTGAACAAACAACAAATATTTTCTTTGTGAGAGTTTTAATATTATTTACGGGATAGTATATATCTACTTAATATTTTGTTTTACTACAGGTGTGAAATATTAATCATAAAATTGTGCATGGAAAAAAGCATGCATTTATGTAATGATAACGGTAATTTACATGCATTCTTGCACAATATTAATTGTCAGAATGCAGTGTTTCCATATGTATTCTTAAAATGTACCACTGACGTTATTAGTAGGTATGCACAGTACGTGATATGCAATGCACGGTTGAATGGGATAGAGTAGAGCTCACAATTCACAAATAAATCACCCCACAACAATCAGCAAGTTAAAAATTGTAACAAAAACAAACATTTACAGAATCTACATGATAATATTCTATAGAAAGGAGCAAAGGGAGCAAGTACAAAGACAAGCAAAGCAAGACTGCTGCCTAGAGCTAGGTAGGTCATAAATAAATGTGCCCAGAGCATACATAATAGTTCAGAATACGAAATTCCTACTAATAATCGCAGACTTTTTCGCATCGTAAAGTGTTAGTAATCGTAGAATCGTAAGTGTCAGATACAATTCAATGCAATTTACACGGCCTTTATTCTCAATCTATTTGTAAAGGATTAATAATTATTACTTATTACTGTGTATTCAATTGCAAGCGATGTGTAATATAATTCCCCTTGAAACAATTCAACTCTTTAAGATCGTGTAGCGTAAATGCTGTGGTGGAATTTAAATTGTAGGTTAAAAAATTGTCGTTTTAGGCGAGTCGTAAAATTCATTGGAAACTTTTTACAGCATTACAGTACTTCAGTGGTTATATGGTAGCCTTACGTAATTTCTACTGCTACTATCATCATGTAAACAGATAATGAGATGCAGATAATAAGAAACCTTAAGAACCAAAAGAAAAAGTCAAAGTAACTAGCATATGAACACCTAAACACGCACTATTACCTATACACAACTGTATATTAACTACAGAACTACACATCATGCAACAACAACAACAACAGTGGAGGGACAGTACACATGTTTTCACTGTGTAAATTCTAAATCATAAAAATCACACGCTGTACTTGTATTGAACCCAAGTAACAGGGATACGTGAAGGTTCATTTAAATGTAAGTGCTGCTGGATGCCACTAAATACTGCTGATCAAAATGTGGTCAAAACCATACACCATGATAACAATGCATACCGTTTTATTAAACCCAATTTTCTTACTGTACCTTTTACCAAAACATGATTGAAAATGTGATCTTCAAATTATTTGCACAAGAAGGAAGAAAAACCTGAATTCTGAAATATTACGGGACGATTTTATAGAGTGTGAAATAGTAAAGGGATTAGATGAATCATAAATTCATAAATGCTCTTGACTTTCTGTTTGCAATACATAATACGTTTCAAGTTCCAATGAATTCAATGTCTTGGCAATTTTGCCTTGCAAAAAATCTTAAAATGATAATTCATTATGCAATTAGTATGTCCAGAGCAATTTTTATTGCTATAAAGTTATGGTTAACTAACACTGTATTAAGCAAAACAAAACATCTTCGTAACCTAGGTAAGTTGCTAATATAATTACCTATATAACTTCGTTTAATCCTAGCATAATTTGTTTTATTGTAGTCAGACTTGGTCACACAGTTAATTTTCATTCTTAAAATGTGTTTATAATGATTCATAAAAGGATTTTGCAATAATTACTGCAATTAAGGCCTGAGAGTAAAATCCTCCACCAAGATAAATAAATAGTACTCAGTAAATTTCATATATAATATATAAAACAATACGATATAAATTATTGAATTAATAATAATGTGTGACATTATTAATAGCAATAACTTAATCGAAATAAGATAGGAACGTGTAATGCCACTATGATATTAGCATTTTTCCAACGACAGTTAATTTATAGTATATGTTTAATTAGTGGAGTGTTGTAATTTGTAGTAACAAATGGATTAATTATTTGTCAATAATAGGCATTAACGAAAGTAGTGACTGTTAATACGCATTATTTCTATAATTGAGGTACGTCACCCTTTCATTGCAATAAAGGAAAAACGACGCGAAATAAAATCTTGGGAATTAATACACAATTTACAAGTCACGAGACAACGAGACAGGATACCAAGTGTTGTGTAGCACTAATTGCTACAACATACGACTAAAATAGTAAAAAATATTATTGTATGTATATATACATATAGTGAGTTGGTTCACTAACAATTACTAATTGCTAAGAAATTTTACACTGCTGTATCCAGTACAGTGAAGAGTGCGAGTGAAGTAATGGAAACATGGTTAGTGCATCTGCATTCTAAATAAAATTACTAATACAAAAGTATGTAATTGTTACCTAAGATGGCAGTGGTAATTACAACAATATAAAAATCTGTCAACGTAAATAAGTAAATAAAAACTTAGAGCACAAGAATCCCAACCTCACATCATATGTAGTACACTACAGTAGTGTCATCAATTATGTTTCAATGTTCTCCTATCCTGTATTCTGCCACATTTTTATACAATCTAATCTGTAGTTTTATGTTTTTCTACTGCTCTTCCTTCATTCATGATGACTATGAATACAAGCATAACAATCTCATTAACACATGACACCAGTTGCAAGAATGCAAACCATCTAATTAATTAAGAAAATGATAACAGCCTAAGTAGGTCATCCTCTTTTTGCAATTCCATTTCATGTGTTAACTAAGCTTCACTACAATCTATAATCTATTCTACGTTGAAAAGCAATCACTTTGTTTAGTATAGATTTCTTGTGTTCTTTTAAAATGGGATTTTCTTAGAGTGAGGGGTCGTCACTTTAATTTTCCCAATGCAAAATGCAGTCAAATTTGATTCCTTTGCATTTATCTCTACAAATAATCAAAAACAAAACTGCAATATGTAAGCAATGCAACAAACAATAATATATTTGTGTATAATAATAATATACACTCCTCTCTAGTGTAAAGCTAATCTAGGTTTTTACTACAATTAGGTCGCATCCAACCTGTTGTCCTCTGACAATTCCAATGGATAAGTGTGTTATCTGTTATGTAAGTCTTCGCAGTAGTACAGCATGCACAGTACACACAATTAAAAGTAATTGCATGAACGCGGGTATCAACCATACCATTGCATTATTGCAATAAACTTATCTCAGCTACATAAATATAATAAAATAATAATGCATAATATATAACCTTACTACAAATACGTGATAATGAATATGTAATTCCATAATAATAATAACTTTTCTTTTATGCTCACCATTCGACATATTATTACGATTAGAATGTGTCGTCGGGAGACCTGGTGTATGTAAAAACAGTAAGATAATTATAACTTGGTAATGACAAACGTCAGACCTATACCTAACATTTCACACTAACAGAAATAATGCATAATTGCTATAGGCACTGACAAGTGCAGTAGGTAGGTAGGTAGTTTTGCTTCAAATTTTAAGCGTATATATATTTTGCTAAGTCTGTTTGAACACTTTGCAGTGCAAGTGAGAAACTTAATAAAATTGTTTTCTTTCCATCGCCTTCATATCACAATCATCAGAAGAAGATTTTATTTAAGTAGCATAATAACACATAACTCGGCATATGCAATTGTTTTATTTTGTTTCTGTATTTAATACATATACGATGCATTACTTATACTCTTATAATTACAGAGCACCACATAATTTTACTACGTATCATCTATCTGTCTTTCTAGTCTGCTGCCTATCAGCAACCTACTCAAGACGCTCCACTCGAGACTCATAATAGCTATCATCATATTTTTATACACTTGACTGATCTAGCATTGCAGCTTTTTGGCAATCCTACTACACCAGAGTTAAATCATATGCTTCTTTTACTACTTAACTTACGTAACTTCAGACCTCTTCTTTTCTATTACATTCCTTTCCCCTAAGATAGCACTTATTTATTTACCTAAAATATGCTGTTCGACCGAACCGACGCACATGCAATCAAAAGTCCAAATTAAAAGACAGCAACACAGTTTTGTTAATAGAAAAAAATTGACCGTGAAGTTTATCTGGACGTTTACGACATGCATGCTGTGAATTCTGGACACAAAAATCATTTTTTCAATTACGATGATTTACGTCACTACTGTACAAGACAGGCAATGTCTTTATTTAATCAGGTAGATGCATGCTTTCTACTTATTTATGATTCCGAAAATATCTCAATTGTAGGTAAAAATTACAAATAATTAGAAATAAGTCTCCTTTAATAGGAAGGTAGTTACTTAGAACCTGAACTGTAAGATGAACAAATTATTTCAAATGTTTCGCGATATTCGGAGTTTTTTTTATAATTCTAGCAATTTGCATTAGAAGTTAATACAGTACATGATGTCAGTGAGAATCTCCATTTCTACACGACCTAAATGATATCACAAAGCGTTCTGGGATCTCATATTGCAAAAATGTTTCAATGGAGTCTCTAGTTGATAAATAATGAGTCTTAAATGGAAATTGATTAGGGAGTCGGCTGTTTGATGACTGGATAGAATAAACAGCAACAGCATATATTATAGTGTACGGAAATGGATTTAAAAAGATAGTTAGTATTCTGTTATTACAAAAGGTATATAAATAAGGTAAATATGTAGAAATAGTAAGTAGGAGCTAGCGCGTAGAAGTAGGCAATGTACAACAATAGAACGACAATGTAAGTGTACGAAGAATAAAACAGCATGGTGACAGGCTGAGTCAGCCAAATGAAGTCAAAGCTAAGCAAGACAGGTAGACCAGCCCTGATACTTACCTACTTAATTTCAACGATTTTGAGCACAGACTATGTATCTTGTGTGCAGATTACATCCAAACTCGCTGTTTATACAGGATGTTGCATTGCAATTGTCAGTTAAGCGTTGTCCTACTTGAAAACCATAGAATTTTAAGTTTTGCTACCCTACTCCTCTCTAGGCGTCTATATCACTATATCCTGTGGATAAAATTACAACTCTAACTAAGGAGCTCACACTGCACAAAGCTTGAATCCCAAGCGGACAACCTTATTACATGAAATGACAACTCTGGAAGATAAATTAAGGCAATGCAATTCTGTGTTAACTGAGTTTCCCATTTGCTCATTTTGTCATGCAGTGAAAACCTGAACTGAATTATCTTCAGGTATTAAATATAGACAATGGAAGAATCGACCTCATTAATAAATGATATCATTTCAATAGCAATACTAATCGATGTAACTGCAAATACAATGTAACTATTCTTAAAAATATTCAGGAACACGAATCATGTGAAGTAGCTACTGCTACTCAACTTTTGTTCCGACTATTTAAAGCTCATGATGACTTAGAGCAGACAGATAAATTTTATTAGCTCTGTTTTAGCGTTTAAACTGAGCTAATAAAATTTATAAATATAAATAAAATGAATAAACAAGGAGGAACGCATGGTAAAGGTCGTAAAGGTTCTTGTACTATTGACTGTGTCGTACAGGAGAGTAGGAGAAGAGGAGGGAATATAAAATGAATGATGTCATGTCATGTTAGCATTTACGTATATCTTTTACTCTTACATTTAGAGTTCCACGACGACGTTGTTAACATTCTCTAATCATAAACTAAGTAAAGGTGTGAGCTTCAAGAAGAGAGACTCTCTCTGTAACACGAAAACTACGTTTCGTTATGTGTGCTGCCTGCGTAGGTATTCAATCTTGTCATGACTCTTTGTATTTACACAATTTACAGATACGTACATACGTGGAGGGATAGGAGGAAAGGAAGGTACATTGGGCTTTCTGCTCGCTGAATATATGCATGTCCATAAAACGTTGCGATAAATTTGCGTATTAGCACTTGCACGTATTGTTTGCATGTATATGAATTACAAGAAGAGTATAAGCAGAGTGGTGTGTGTATGTGTGTGTACGTACTATCCTCAGGAAGATGAGAAATAAATTCTTTTTATTAAAAAAACATACTGCATTTGCCTTCATGAATATATTAACGTCGTAGGTTCTAACTTCTTACTAAGTACCTACCACTAACATAACGTAGCGAACTAACGTACTTAGCTCAGACTTTTGCCAAAACTCTCTTTGGAGACACAGGTGATGCTTCAGTATGTGGATTTAAATTGAACACAACTTCTTGAACCAAAGCATGGAGATGATAGGATGCTATACAAAATATTATTATCGAGGGGTGCATAGATCTGCAGACCATATAGCCCATGTGTACTGTACAATCTTATTTGCTAAAAAATTATGTATTCATACCCATACATCACATTTTCCTATACCAATGATACCAAACATATAATGATCGATGTTGTAAGATTACAAGGGTTATCTAAAACTTATATCATGATTGCAAAATTTGAATACAGTGCAGCATAGTATACGTTATACGATACACCACCTACACTTAAAACAAGGATTATCAGCTTACTTAGTAGATAATTAGAAACACTGATTTTCCATATGCATTTATGTTTATATTATTAACTCGTATATGAATTCATAATTTGCAAAGGTCTTCTACACATTTACATAAAAATGTACAGGCTTTCATAAAAGGAAGTCCTTCACTGACTCTGTGCGTAGCATTAAATAAACACTAAATACCACTCATTAATTAATATTTCTAAAAATGTCACCTAACACATTCTTCAACTATGTTTAGTGACACCTGTTACCGGTACTGCACTGCACCTAGCATCAATAATTAAAATTTCTACATATTAATTTATCCCGTTCTACTGGAAACAAAGTTGAAAAAATTCTGAGCATTTAATGATTCGCCGTCTAGAATATCAGTTTACATTTACGTAGGCTCTCTCATCTCGAGTAACACAAGGAATGCCAATGCAAAAAATGTGGTATGCGTGCATAGTCTTCAATGTGAATGCAGCCACGCAGAATGGGCCTCTATTTCTACGCTCATAAAGTTATTTCAGTAGGTCCTTAAAAATTCATGACTATTATGACGTAATTAACCAGGAATGAAGTAAAGAAAACAACTATTTTGGTATATTGCGTCGAAAGCTGAAGATCAGTCAAAACAAAAAAGCAACATTGCTAATAATACAAGTTAGCAAGTTCTGTCTAGCGCTATGGAAAGCACAATTCTGAGTGTAACTATATGGTCCTGCCATAAAGAGAGTTTATAATTGATTTTTTCACTTACATCTTGCAGCGTTTAGGATTTCTTTGACATCTTTGACTAAGCCTTTGATTTGCAGGCTTGTTTTCTCCAATTCCTTTTCGTGATAATGCAAGTTTTCCCGAAAGTATGGGCTGTCAGTTAGACAGTCTGTAAATTCTAAAGCCTGTAGCCCCATTTTGAAGAATGTAATTATTGTGGGGTTTCAACGGCAATTAAACTGGACAACTGATTGTCACAGAAAAAATCGTTCACAAAAATCCCTGTTTGCAAAGGATATTACTGTAAGCTGCTAGAGAGAAAAACTTATTTTTACTTCTTCAACAATTCAGTTTTTGTCAATAATATTCATTGAATAAGAGATACCATAAAAACACTAAAATTTCTTAACCATAAATGTACGACGAGGAAGTCATATATATCCAGACGTTTAATTTTAAATCCTATTTTTGAAGAACAATCTAAAACGCATACACACTACACGATGGATTGAACGTGGATCGAATTTGTAAGTTGTTGTTGTTTACGGGTTAGGACGTTTTCTTCGTAAAGGAAAATGTGGGACAGGGAAATTAACGAAATAATGGAATAAAAAATATGATGAGCATATAGGAAAAGTCCTGCAGGATTAAAATATCTTTTGAAAAAGTCTTCACCGGCAGTTCCTGCCATACTAATTGTATCTAACTTCCCAGTAGTGTGTTTCCCGCCGTCGTCCTTCTCAGCACAATTGAAGAGAGCCGAATCGGGCATTCTGAAAGTATTTCACCCACATTACAATTTAAACTTCTGACCGAGCGCCAAATACCGGGATCAGATTCACACAAAAAATAACTCTCAAAAAATTGCAGAGAAATCAACAAACGAAGACTACATTAAAAATTGTCCGTGTAAGAAGTAACATAATTACTGTCACTTAGTTAAACACAAATTATAGCTTAGACACTTTCGACGAAATTAAACCACAATTCTACAAACAATAAAGTTCAAGTTTAGTTATCTTCTTATTTGTTATTATTTGTTAAAAGGACGACACGTCAGCAGATGATTAATTCACTGCCAAATAGTATTTGTCACTTTGTCGCTTAGTTTTAATATGTAAAAAGTACATAAACTAAAAAGTAAACAGCTGATGTCAGATGTGTATAAACAAATGACAAATTGAATAAAATTGATGTAACTTGATAACCGCAGATTTATTTTCTTGTTTAAAAGTATAATCACTGCCTTCGGTTTAAATCCGCGGTGAAATATTTGTATTTATTTTAGATAAGTGTTCTTTTTGTTTATTGAGTGTAAAGGGTTTCCTTGCCTTTTAAATTCATATGTATCTGTAGAGAAACAGGCAGAGTCTTTTAACTTTCGCACACAGGGGTAGGTGTAAGTAGTGATGAGTTTTGTGAATAACAGCAAATACAATGCTCACAGATTCATGCTATGTAAAAGAGTAGGGACATACTAGGAGGTAGTTGGAATAATAATAATAATGGTAGTGTTCTAGTGTTTGTTTCGTAGGTGGAAGTAGAACATCGAGTGCGAGTTTATTAGACACTTGAGAGATACGAGGAAGAGTTTTCTGTTTTATTGTATTCACTCACAACTCCCTGCCTGCAAATACATTCATAGAAAAACAAAGTAAGTGCAATAATATTATATTAGCTCTCTGTCAAACAAAACAGTTAGTTGGAAAGACAGGGACACCTCACAATCACTGCACACTGTTGCTTTGTAGTTAGTTTGTGCTGGTTATGTTGTTCACTTTAAAAAATAATAGGACGAGTACGAAATGCACACACTAGTACCACTGTATCATCTGTAGCAGTGTAGTGTGGTATTGTTGATGCGTCGTCCTACGTACTTCTTTAGGTGGCTGTGTAAGAATGAGCATCTACGTCCGACAAAACAGGTTATAAGACGACCGCCTTCCGTGCCAACTCAATTCATTGTTGCTTTACATAGTTCAGTTGGGTTCTTAGACTTAGTTCCCTTATTGTTTTTATTTAGTTAGCTTCGTCATTTGCGAGCAACTTGCCCTGTCTCCTTTGACCGACTCAATTGACTCGTCTTTTAATTCTTAGCTAACGTCACTTCAGTCACCTTCCCTGCACAAAACACACTCATTTTAGTTTTCACGAATATCTTACGTATGCATAATATTTACTACAGTCCACTCGATCACTCCTCTTATCATTATCATTAGACTTAACTACACCATACCACTAGAAATGCAATCATTTCCCCCGCTTCCTCTACACATTTCCTCTGTTGCTATTCCCTCCTTATCCCAGTTAGGGTTTCTTACTTCGCTAACGAACTCACCACCACATCAATTCACTATTATACTCCTTTTTTCCTACTATTCAAATAAATACATTAGATAATAGACCCAATTAAGTAATTATAGCAAATCTAACAGAATACTTTGTGAAAATTCAATTCCAAGTGGAAACAGATTTTTTTTCTTCAAGTAAAAAACAGCAAAAATGAACCTTTCATTTCATTCTCATCAGAAAACAACAATATTTTTTTTAATTTCAACTTAAATCTGTTCACTAAATAACTTACAGTATAATTTATGGAGTGGTTGTCAAAGGAGATGTAAACTTCTCATTTGTTACAAATATTTCTGTAACCCCGTTCGCTATCTAAGTATTCATATACTATTTCATACTACATGGGCAATGCAACCATGTAGTATGTTTCCTGCTCTTTCAAAACACTTTTCAAACTGAGGTGTTCAGAGTGACTATTTCCGCATTGATTTTGACATGAGTGTCGTAAAGACTATTCTGGGACTCGTCTCTTTCTCACACTCATCAACAGCTTGCTCAGAAATGGGCTATCTCTCAATAATATTATAAGTTAGTAGTTGCAGGGCAGAGAATTTGGAAACTGCATCCTAATCTTTGTAGATTGCTAACAGGGATATGTTAATATGGGGCTCATGTTTAATCTTCCCCTTAAAATGTTGGAAAGATAATCCTCTGACATTTGTTTACAAAAGATCTGAACAGTCTCTCTGTCTTGTCGGTTGAATGCTCATCGCTGTTTTTCATTGAAAGAACATTCCAACGTGTCTCTGCTCCATTCCATCCTCCTCATCCTGAATTTACATTACACTCTGCATAAACAAATCGTCAGGCTAGATGTTTATGCATATGATCTCTGACTTCCCTCCCTCCCTCTGCTCTGCTCTATTTTAGCCAATTTCCCTTCATTTCCTCAACACCGGGAAATATTTCTTAGGCCTCTCAAATCGCTTTTTAAACATTTTGCAACTTTGTACACTAGGATTAGTAAAGGATCTCACATAAAACTAGAACTGCACATTCTATCATCATGCTTACAACTTTGACAAATGAAAAGAAACAAATCTATGTAGGTATCTCTTCTATTATTTACCGGTGTATCTCAGGACGAAGAATTTGAGGAAGGAAATTCTTTGCTCGCTGCCGAATATCACCTGGGCACACTAAGTGAACTAGTGGTGGCTAAACTTCCCTCACAAAATGATTTAGGCACAAAAGCAAAGGAGAATTTCAAGTTTCTTCAACAATGCTCCTCTCTCTTTGCTTCAGAGATTGTTGTTGTGTTTTTATGTGGATAGTTAGCAGCCCTCCGTTCGCTGTAGAGTTCAAATCTCGACTGAAACTCGAGGAGAGGGCGATAAAAGGTATTGGAAAGGCCAACCTGCCAGGACAGGGTAGTCACACAGACGAACACCACACAGCATACATATTTGTACATAGAGACCACTTTGCCACCACCACCACTGCCACTTCATTGATGCCAAGTCTATTTCGTTGCTGGTGATATGATGCGATGGACGTGGACGTTTTTCCGATTACGACGATCCCTGCCTGGATCCCTAGCTTAAGAGTTACTGCATTTAAAACTCCTTCAGTCACTCACACAGCTAACCTCACGTTCATATCTATCAAAGGAAACTCTGTTTAGTTTAATGGGAGTATTTAATAGGTCCCCATAAATAAATACGCTCACTCTCTGCCATCATCATCACTCCATTGCATTCCGGTGAAATGCATTGACATGAATCATGCATTTTATTCGACCCTGCAGATTTAAATTACATTTTTATGCTTTCATTTTATCTAATCATGTTACTTGCTATATGACACTATATATAGACAAGATATGGAAACCAGAGATAACTACCACTCTTCAATCCCTTTTCCCACTCACGCAACTTTGTATGAATATTAGTATGTAGCATTAATTGTATTTTAACCTATACTTGGGATTTGTATAAGCTGTGAAGATATTTACTGAATGCACAGCAGAGTTTGTTCAGTTATAGATCTGACATTGTATTTTTCTTATCATTTTTATCAAGGTTTGTCTCCATTTGCCCCGCTTCTATTTCCATTAATTACGGAATTTTTTTCTTTTATGAGTATGACGACGTGAGAAGAGACACGGGACTACTATAACTAGACTACTATACGAGGCTTTATGAGAGAACCAGACTGCTACGTCGGTAATGAGTGCTGATTCTAATGGTGGTTGGTGAAATGATGAGAGTGAGACTGAATGAGACTGAGTAACTGAGTAGTTAGTGACTTATGAGTAGAGTGAGACTGATTGAGATTTTAATAAAGCAAACACATAAGAAAGATGATAGAAACAATTATCCCTGTCAAATATTTAGTTGTTGTACTATTTAATATTTATTGTAACTTGATAAAATGTTTACAACAACTACAAACTTCGGACGGTCTATATTTTTGAAATTCTGTTTCTTCACTTATTAATTGATTAGTAATCTAGTTGCTGTATTAATAACTATGAAAGATAGTAATTGCAGAAATTACCAATGATCCACGACGTTGCGAATCTCTGAAAATTTTGACGCGATGTATTTAATTCTTTTTTGCGCACTTAAAGACAGGTAAAACGATAAGCAACACAAAAGCACTAAAGGGAAAAATAACTGAAGATAGTCTTAACGATTTGTCCATTATTTAGCCTCTGAATAAGTATTTACTGACGGGAAACAAGGAGGATCCTGTTGCTACTGCATATTGAATCTATAAGAATTTTTTAAAATTTCTGGTGAGACAATCCGCGGGATGAAAGTTGGCTCATGAATGACTGAACTCACTCAACTTTACTGCGTAGTGATAAGTCTGACTGGTCTGACATTTAAGACCGAATTCCCGGTTGGTCCTTTTCAAGACGGGAGAGAGATAAGGAAGTGATAGGACGAGAGATTACACATCCATTAGCTCCTTTTACTGGATGCATTAGTCTGTTTGAACTTTCTGTTAATGTTAATGATAGTAGTTTAATAATAAACATTCAGCGTTGGTCCATTAGTTTCCCTGGCTCTATAGCTAACTAAACCATCGGGAATCGGGAGATACTCGCTAACTGCCGTTCAAATAGTCACTTTTATTTTGGTTACTGGTTAGCACACATAGCCAAGATAAATGAAAAACTCCAACAGACAGTTCTATGACTTGTGTGTACATTAAGATAGTTCTGGTTCCTCCATACAATTTAAAATACCTACGTACTAACAGTAACAGTAACAGCAACTCTACTCATTTCTCATCTCCAAACATAGACAGAGAACTCGTGCAACACGTCAGCACCACAATTTCCTTAACAATTCCACCAAAAGAATTCCCGAATCTCAACAGATGTGGATGAGATACACAAATTTTAAAATTCGCTATAACATCGAACTGAGAATATTTTTTAAATCAAACAATTCAAACAGGATGACAAACAGAATTGGAACTCTTAGTAGATTCAAATAAAAATAATATATTTACCAAGTTGAAAGTTCACACTTTGCACTTTAGTTCGCCATTTTACATAAAATAATTGGAAACAATCTGTGGGCGTTTGCAGTAACGAACATTAAAATGAGTTGGACAATCACTGTCAAAAAATATTTTCTTGTGAATGAACATTTAAGAATTTGTTGAGTTCTGTATGCCACAAATTTATGTTTCTGTTCTCCTTTACGATATCTTTCGCGGTTTTAGCAATTACCATTTGGGTTTCCCGAGGACAAGTCTAAAGAAACCACAAGTAGAAAATTATCGGATTGAATGGACAGTGTCGTCGGCAGCATTGACGTTTGCTCATACACCCACTTGCTTCTGGTTTGATTAAGCGCTCCTGGAAACCGATGAGTTATTGTGGCTCACTAGGGTAAGTAACGGTGAAACAACGGGAATTATCCTACCCGGTAATTCCCTTGATGACCAATCATATAGCTCTTATATCTAATAATCTTGGTCTACACTTGCACACTCACCGAAGAAAGAGAACCGACGACACGACGATCACGAATGTCACGATACAATTCAATATGAGAGGGGGAGAGGTGTAGCATTTCTGGTCCTAGCACGAATACGTATGCTGCTCACATATTTTAAGGAGAACACCCTAGACTTTTGCAGACAGAAACGCTCTAACGTACTATTGTTATGCTCCTACCCAAAATGCTAACAGCAGTAAAACACTTTTTATTAAAAAAAATATCTAATAGAATGTAAAGTCTGGAAACATGACTGATATAAGATTATTATATTATATTACGTTATTATGCCCAATTTACTATTTTCTTTTGTCTCCAGTGAAATGTGGAAATGTAGTAAAAAATGCCAGTGTTAAATGTCAAGCCTATGAGAGATTGGATTGTGACTGTCAGTTTTCCTATTTCTTTTTTATAACCTCATGGAGCTCTACTTCCCTGTCTTTAACATTTCGCCTTTTTGACTTTTACAGCCCGACTGGAAATGAGAGACTATTATTGCATGTGGAAAGAATGATCTAATATTCTATCGGTGTAATGTGGGTTGTCTCATTCCTGCCTGGGTGTCTGTTAAATATGTAAATGCAACAAGGAACATCCTACGCACTATGCTTTACACGTTAGAAATTTGAAAAACCGGGTAACATTGTTTACTTAGAAGCAGAACTCTGTGTATTTGTAGGATAAGCATGCATCGTGATGTGTATAAATACGTAAGCAGTTTACTCAATAACTACTTTTCACGAGACTTGATGCCAAAATCTAAAAGCTATCAATGTAATAGTAATAGTGATAGTGACGACACAAAAAAATTATAACGTTGTTTGTCTCACTGTCCGTCAAAGACTCCTAATGGCAATTCAATGGCATAAATGAGTAAGACTAGGAATGATCACCTCGCAGTGTACATTTTCACAATTTATTTCATACACACAGAACATTTAATACATATAGATATTATAGAAATATACATGTAGAGAATAAAGGAAGGAAGTGTACGTTTACCACATGCATTGATAGAGTTTGCTCGCAATCACATATTTTTTTATATCTTAAACTTAAAGTGTGTTTTCACAGTGGTGACAGGGAAGCACTCCAAAGAGAGAAGGACTCCTAACAGGAATCACTCCTAAGGAGGGAACTTACTTCGATCCTTCTCTCTTTGGAGTCATTCCATGTAATCTTCACAGTTTCCCACTGAAACTTTATAATAAATATTTGCAAAAATAGTATTAGTCAAAATACTATATCAAGAACTCTGGGAAATGTAGGGTGGCATTGTACAGACTGTATAGTAAGAATAGTAAGTTGTATTACTTATTATTTATATAAGATTATCATTAAGAAAACAGTATATAAAGAGCAGGAATTAATAAGCGAGATGAGAACTGTATTTATAGAATATTTGAATATGAAACAGTGTGTGGATTGATAGTTTGGAACTCTTAGATATACAGATACAATAATGGAAAATAAGACAATAGAGATAATATTAGTAATTGACAAAAATAATAACCTTTCTACGTTCCAGTTAGCCAATCACCGGGACTTGAATAATTTCTGCTTATCAGTCAGAGGAGGAATTTTGTGCCTAAGATGTCTATTGTGTTGAATTAATGTCAATGAATGCATGAGACTCCCTGGACAAAGACAATATTGATTGCCGACTCTTTTATGTCTTGTAAATGAAGACTAAACGCTACGCTTTCTCTATTGACTGATACAGAAATACTGCGTTACAGAATGCAGAAGACTTAAGAACGAAAACACATAGAATTTACGCAGGTGACACAGTTTCTCTTTTACTTAGCTAGCACTAGCTCAACACAACTCTTGTTTTCCTATTTCTATTTGCCAGAAGTCGCCGACTAGGAGATTGTAGGGTTTAGCCGTGGTTGTAACCCCCATGCAATGACCAAATGCTCTAATTACAAGCTTTCAATTTCACTTATATACT
>JAAAYG020078562.1:9801-30843 GCA_009936455.2 Tomocerus minor | reverse complement strand
TCACTTAAAACTGATGCGAAGAAATAATTGATTTAATATTGATTTCTATCAGTTAATAATATATTCGTATTTTTTATTTCCAATGGTGAATATACAAAACCAAAATTAAGTCGTAAGATAAAACAAAGAAAAATGCAGTGATTTTAATCAGTTTATTTAGTTCACTATGACAAAAACAGGATTTAAATAAGGCGAATCCAATTTTCTAAACTAACAACCCTAGTATAGCAAAAGAAATTTTACAATTAGTAGCCAAATTAAGAAACTTGAGTCTTGTAACTTAGTTCCATCCCATCTCTACTGGCAGACATTTAATTTTTGTTTTTAAGTTGTGTTCATTAAATGATAAGTAGCATCATTTAGGAATTGTAAAATGGGAAAGTTTGTGTGTTGTGGAGTGCTCTTTGAACATAGAGTAGAGCATAGTTAAGAAATACTTACCTGTAGGTAGGCACAAGTGCTAATCCTACTCATAGTGGAAGTGGACTACATTGGAGTGGACTTAAGTGGAGCAACCGGGGTTTCCGCCAAGTGCGGAGCTTATCGGGAATTAGGAAAGGGAAAGTATAGCCGTTGTAGCTGGACTGCGTATGTGGGCCATAAGTAAGAGAGAGAGTCCCTATAAGGGCAGTACCTATATATCTATAGAGCTTTGTGATAATAAAGGAATAGAATGTCGAAAGAAGAAGTGAGGGCAGAGAGGGAGTGTGGCGTGCGTTGCTTGGGTAAGTATCACGTTGCTCTCTGGCCATGTTCCTGTGTGGATTGCTAAGGCATCACTTGGTTGTCTGGTGGATGTGGTGGCGTTGGCCCATGGTGTTGTGTGCCAGAGGAGAGCTTCTTGTTTTGTAATTGGCTAAATTCTAAAGTTGTCTGGAGGAGAGGAAGAGGCTTCGGAGTTTATTTAAGTGAAGCTTTTGGCAATTTCTGTTTGGATCCGTGAGAGGCACAGTGGCTTATCGTTGCTCGACGTGCACTTAGAGTGAAGCTACCCGCCCGGCTCTGCTTCCCGGATCTCTCTCTGGACTGTGTGGCTGTAGTCGACTCTTCTGCTGCTCTAGTAAATTGGGGAAGAGCTATTTAGAATGTGGAGGTGGGTTGCTTGGGCTGCTTGGATTGTCGACGGCTAGTGGAGAGAGAGCGAGAGGTAGTGCTAAAATGCTTGAGTTGTGTAGTGGGATGCTGTGCACATGGAATGGATGTGTGTACGATTGGGAAAGGAGGCAGATGGTGGGGAATTAATATTCATGTGGGTTGTGACACCTTGTAATTTTTTACAGGGACCTCTAATACCTGCAGCGTTTACAAACGGATATCACTAATTCAGTCTCTCGATTATTCTTGTGTTTTTGACGACGGGACGACACACGTGTGAGGCTGAAATAGTAACTTCTCACACGACACTCCCTTACTCACTCACTCAAATACAGACATACCATACATAGCTACTACTACGTAGTACTCCGAGGGAATTCATTATTACTTACATATAACAGTAGTAGTACCTATGTATATTAAGGAGTGGCCGCGGATCCACATACATACGTAGACACATAGCTATAGGCACTTATACACATAAGAAACGGATGATTTTCAAGAGGAACGAAATTCATTAATCATTTAAAGGATGGAGGATGAGGGCACGACGGAATGACTACACGACGACGAGACGGAACTCTCGCAACCAGCACCAGAATCTGCACTTGTAAATAATTACATGTGTTTGCGAAGCTAAGGATATAACCGTTCTTGCATATATACACTTACACCCATCATTTAGTAGACACTCTTCCAAAGCGGCATTCTATTCGGGGATTTAGCCCTTGAACGGACAGTTATATATGAACTACGGTTGCAACTTACCACACTCACCCGTACATCACACGCAACAGCAAAAAATCAATCGTAAATAATGTATTTATACTACTCTGCATTTTAACTCCAATCCAACATCCAACAACCAACCCACTGACTGCCGTTTTACGGATTAAGTTCTTGCAATAATACACACATTTACATAAAATCCTAGTTACTAGCTATATAATGCATAATGTAAGGTTGACGCCATGATC
The DNA here is from genome assembly GCA_009936455.2 of Tomocerus minor. Classification (NCBI taxonomy): domain Eukaryota; kingdom Metazoa; phylum Arthropoda; class Collembola; order Entomobryomorpha; family Tomoceridae; genus Tomocerus; species Tomocerus minor. The sequence continues at coordinate 28,771 of JAAAYG020078562.1, read as the reverse complement.
AAGATGACAAGTGTCCAATATCGTGCGCTCCCGTCACTATCCAATTGCAATACATACAATAATAATACAGATATGACATATACATTTAGTACGTATTACGATTATTATGATAATTAAGGTAACACAAGACACGCTCAGCCACTTGTGTACTGTGAGTATGATCCATTCTGCAAACTTCCCGACATCTCCACGAGATACAGTCCGTTTGTTGATGAGTGAATGAAAATGAAATGTCGTTAATTACTTGCTGTTACTTCCTTACTATTTATGGACATGTAATAATCATGTGAATTATTGTCGTTGGTAGTTTTCAGTGCGTAATCTGTATATACGTACGTACATACACATATAAATTACATAAGTACGCGTTCCTTCTTACATGCACACTAAAAAATAATTGTTCTGTCAGGCAAGAGGCAATGTCCTTTTAAAATGTCTGCTGGATAATGTGCTTAGGTACATGCCTATCATGTACATACATAGACACAGTCACATCTCATATACATTTACATAACAATGATAACCCCAGTTCAAATCTCACACTCTCGATGACAACTTCTACAACGCAAGGTAATGTACCATCACTATTTATCTGTAAACTACGTAAGTTGGTGAGTTAAGTAACAATCCTGTGTAATCCAACCAAAAACGTGCATGCAAAAGTCGACACTATGCAATTGAATGTTAAAAAATCCTATTAGAATTTTAGTCTGTAGTATGTCAAAACAATTATTTACGGTCTAACATTCAAGAATGGTATCATATATCATGATGATATACTAAATTGTCCTTTCTTACGATTGTATTCCAAATTGTTGGCTTTTGCATCACGTTTTGACAATTTTTGATTATATTGGACTGTTTTAAAGTGAATTGGTAACTATCATATATTGTATTTCATAAGAAGCTACTATGCAATAGAAACAATTGCTCTTACTTTATATATAGCTAAGTACACACTACATATGTAAATACGGTTAATACAGTGTATTTAGCTTTCTCTATTATTAACTGATAAATTTGGTGATGGTAGAAAGCGGAAATTTCGCTTCGCGACTCAAAATCAGGACAAATCATTCTACCTGGTACATTTTTCATGTGTCACCACGTCATTCTAAATGCGGAAATTACGTACTTCCTCTATTCATTGTGAACGTTTTGCAATAATAATCGGACAGGTATAGCACTATGAAAATAGTCTCCACTGATAGTTAACTTAACCAATCCACGTAGAATGTGATCAAGTGTCATGATAGTGAAAAGAGGACTTTTATCTTGACAATTGAAAATAGAGAAACACGATGACATGAATTAAAGGATGTGTAGACAAGGATTAGGTCTTTTAATATTATTGGTAGTTATCCTCGCCCGTCAGCCCTCGACATGCTACGTCAAGTAGCCATTTATTGCAATTAAATAATAAATTACTATGTACAGATAGTAGCTACTATTAGGAAATACTAATCATAGTACTTGTTTACTTCCGATACGAAGCTCCCACCTTAATTTATGGCCGACTGATCGTAAAATATAAACGAACACACACACAAATACATCTACATGCACATATGCCTGCCACTTTATATTTTGTTTTGATTTAAACACAAATTACATTACCTTACATAACGCCAGTCACTAAAGATGTGTGTGAGTCAACGAATCCTAAACATTTTTCCTATTATATGAACAACCCACCCACCATAAACTAAATAATACATATAGAATACCTACATTATTACTATTATCCCAGTACATAAATATATTACTTAATGTAGATAGAGATTCATACGATTATGATACTAAAATGATCGCAAGCAAAATCTGAACTAGCATTTCATCAATATCATATCAGACAATGGGCAGGATGAGACAATGTTAGTGATCAATACACGCTTCTCATTTTATTCTCATTTTATTCAAGCTCAGTTGGCAATTACTTTCTGGTGATGGTATAAAATGTTACATAATTTAAAAAATATTTCTCCTTAAAGCATAAAAATCTGTTTATAGTTTCTTTGAATATACCAAGTCAATTCGTAATTTCATAACTCTGGAAAAATCATAGTTAAACGTCTATTCGTAACTTCAAATGAAAAAAGAATGAGAGAGACTGCGAGGCTTTTATGATGAAACAAAGCAATAAAGTTGTTTTATGTATGTAGCCAAATTTTCTACTCAAATTATACACTAATTGGGAAAATTCAACAAAGTGTGCTATAATGAGTTACTATTAAGGTTTTATAGCCGCGAATGATATTCACTAATGATTGTCAGTGTTGTGTAATTGTCTATATGGAATTGAAGGCTGCAGGCTCACGATTGAAATGATCTACATAACATCACAGATGGATGGATGGAATTTATGAACACGATGCAACACGATGATCTTTTTTATTATTATGCCAGTAATAGACCTAGTTGGACTTGTCTAATAGTGTCGTCAATGAAGGAAGAAGGTATGTTATGTAAATAGTTACATTAGTACAGTAGTTAGCTAGAGAAGAGGTAGATAGTGAAGGGAAGGAGACGTGAACCCAATCACTCGAACATGTTTCGCAATCACAAATGTAGTTGTAATGTAAGGACGAAGTAGTAGACTCTCGTGTATAGGTTTAAATGGCAGTGTAGTGTTAGCGACGGCACACTCTGAAAAATAGTTAAATAGGAATGGAGAGGTCGGGGAGGAGATGAAGGTAGAAAGTAGACGGTGCCGTAGCGGAGACGTAGTAGAATGAGTAGTAGAGTAGGTACGTACGTGAATGCGAGACTTTGCCTGACTCACTACAATCTGTGTAGTAGTAAGTAAGGTAGGAATTTGAAGGGGAATAAATAGGAGTTGAGGGATGTATGCGTTGAGGCATGCCGACCCATGTACAATACAATCTCAGTGTGCAATTTATATAGAGCTCGATCCAAAAATCAAGTGTTGATACTAAAGTGAAAGCACCAAAGCTCATTGTGAAAGCAGGGAGAGAGAGAGGGAAAGGCCAGCTGGGAAAAGCAAGGGAAACTCCTTTACATCATAAACCAAATATTTTTAGCTGCCTCCTCTCTCCGACTACATAGACGAAGACACACTATTAGAGTGACTATACAAGCCACGCTACTACCCTACAAATTTGTAACATTGCATTGCTCAGTTTCATGAGCCAATGCAATAACCTCTTGTCACACTTGCCATTAGACCATGCCAGCCATAACCACACAAACAGTTACATCTCATGCATTCTCTTACACACATCAAAAAATATTTTATCTTGCCACAAATCACATACACATACCTACTTACACGTACACTTTATTTTCCTCCTCTCCAGACACACACTCACAGTCCAAAGCACTAGAGCCAAGGCAGAGCCTATAATTTTCATTTATATCTCAACATCCACGTATGCTATTCGCACTGACATGCAAAATATACTTACGCCATATATTTATTATATAGCTAAGCTTGTACGTTGCGTTCTAGCACATCGAAAGTAGTTAGTTTACCTGAATACTTTCTGTGTTCTCTGTCGCAGGGATTTTGATGTTCGTCTGCTGAGTGTGCTATTGCATTGCTATAGCCAGCCATCCTTCCTTCGTTATTATTCACTAGGTATACACAATTGGATTTTTGGAGTTGATTTCAATGATGTACACTCTACACACAATTTTACATTATCTACTACATGAATACAAAGGAAACCGAACTCGAAATCTCTTACATTTACAAATGACTGCATTATTTTTCACACATCACATTGCTCACAATAAAACACTGTACGTAAGGTAACCCCTAAGTAAATATTCTTATAGCCTAATGAAAACATAGGTTACAATTTTTAAGTACATATACAGAGTGTACACCACACAATATTACTATGTACTATCTAGGTGGTTAGACTAGAGTCTCTGATAATCGAAATAAATAAATAATATCGAGAGAGAAAGTGAATTGTATAGCGATAAGGTCTTCTCTATATATGTATTGGTGTTCTGAACCCAATTTGTATCTCGTAGAACTGTTTCGGGTGTAACTGTACACTTTCTGAACATGGTAGGATATGACGCCAATCAATATAATACTGTGTTGATGTTGTGGACTACATTTTTCTCTCTTCTCTTCCCTTTTCTCTGAATACAAACGGGAAAAAGAGGGACGAGTGATATTTGAATGCAGATAGAAAGGGACACTGAAAGGCAAGCAAGAAATTGCTGTCGAATATGAACTACTTATATTACTTAGCTCCGTAGAAACGTAGATAGAGCATAATAAATAATATCTATAGCACATACTTAAGTAGTGTGTTCAAGTACATGAGAGTAAATCCTTTCTTAGCCAAGTCACTGACGAGGATGTTACTTATTATGTATTTGCACATCAAATGTTATATGAACTAGTATGCCAATAAACCAAATATACGTATGTGAGGCAAGTATTTGTATGTAGTAGAGGCTCGAAAAGAAAAGCTGTACTCGTCTCTTATGTAGGATTCGTGAAGTCAAATCAACCAACCATCAAAAACGCTTCTTCCAATTCTGCTTCTCTCTCATTGTCAGTCCTTTGCTTAGAGTGCTGTGCAATTCTACTACCTCATACTTGAAACTTGTCAAGTCAAGTCGAAGAAGACGAACTGAATAGCCGAATCGAATGAGTCTGCCATGAATTAAAAGCAAACTATGTTTTCCAACAAACTCTTCTTTCCAGCTGTAAACACAAATTATTTCTTAAAGCCTCTTAAACACTTGTTTAGGTAGACTAACTAAAGTAAACTAATTATAGCCACTACTCATATCCTCCGTTCAAACAATTCAATTCATATGACGTCATCCTCAGTCAACTCAACTTTTTAAAAATATAATTATCGTAGTCATTCAAAGTGCAGAACACAAAATATACGTATTAGAATATAGCAACACACATAGACATTAAAATAAAACGTCTCTTCTGAATATTTCTCAGTCTACGCAGACGGATTCGACTTCTTGTCTTAGCAGGCAGACCACCGAAAGACAGGCCACACTGGAAACCATGCAAAAAAAGTATGTATCTCTTCCCTACGTATAGTCTTGTACTAATATGCATTTAGAAAATTCCGGAAATTATTACGTTCTGCTAGCATTGTCATTAGCTAGTTAATGATAGACTCTTGAACTAGTTTTCCTAGAGTAAGTGATGGAAAATCACTTGAATTGGTGGAATGGGAACGGATTTCTCCCGACTAAACAATTTCTCAATACAGCAATAACGCGAAAGTAATAATTTGATTACTTGGAACATGTACCTAAGTATGTAAAGAGACAAATATTAGGAATTCGATATTAAGTAGTAGCTACTTTTATTTCCGTATGAAATAAAATATCCACAAAAAATGGAAACATCCTAGTTTCTACATGAAACGGGTTTACCAATAATAATATTTCAAACTCTTTTTAAATAATTGGATCCAATCTGCCCATTTTAACAACAGTCCAAGTGAAAAATTATTTTCTGACGATAAGTATGAGTATTATATGTAACGAGACCATTATATTCCTCTTATAAATGTGTCTCTGTGCTATTGTGTTCGTAGTATGACTCTACTAACTTACTAAATACACAAACAAAACTATAGACTAACTCTGTATTAGAAAATATCCTAGTAAATATTGTAAATTGACTTTATTTCTATGCAGATTGTTATCGTAAATTATATAAACCAGTTTTCATTTTGCAAGGAACGAGGAACATTAGACTAATGACATGTACTCCACTCTTTAGCACTTCAATAACTCTACGATCATAGTCAAGACGTGGAGTACTTAGAAAACGACATCGCCTTCTATAGAGAAAAGATGCGACGATTTCGTAAAATTCTATAAGCGAATACTAATACAATATTATCCTGCTCCCGAGTTACCCGCCATAATGTACTATAGGTAGGTACCTACTTACATACATACACACAATAGATCTAGCAATTCTGTTTCTACTGAACTGTAGATTAGAAAAGAACGTCTAACAAAAGAAATGTGTTTGAACTACTCCAGCTCATTTAATTACTCCAGCTCTTTTACAACAAGCCAAATTTTAAATAGGTTTGCTATTTTCTCGGAAAATGTCTGGTTTCATTATATAGAAATTCTGTGTTGTTTATTCATTTCAGTACAAAATTAAATTCTATGTAATTCAAATATTCTCGGGGATATGATAACATTTACTTGGAATCTAATATTTAATATACTACAAAGTGAAATATGTTATTTAAAAACGACAGCGTCCTCTGATAACTTCTGTTGCGGAGAATTGGTTGTCAATAGACAAATTGCATTGATTAGGAAAATATTCGGGATAGGAGCATATTATTAGTTGAAAGAGTTGAGTGTTCTATTCGTAAGCCGTATGGGACAGAAGAGAATGTGCATTCGTTTTGGTTGACATGAAAGGATGTATCTCATCGCAGGAAGATCAGAAACACAACACAAACACAAATATCTACATAGTAGAGCAGAATTTAGGAAAATATACAGAACGGACCAAAAATGAACATTGAGACGCACTGATAAGATGGCGGGTATCTTTCACGTAGCCAGTGCTGTGGTTTGTATAGAGTAGCTAGACGACGGATGGTGGTAGGCCCAGAGTCCATCTAATAAAAATTGGAAACTAGAAAGCCCAGGGAAAGCCCGGCTAGCGTCCATTCTATTAATTACTTTGCCATCGAAACGGAAAGTTTCTGTGAGTGTGAGCAACGTAACGAAAGGAGCGTAGCCAAACCACGGAACGTTAGCTTCTGTTTACTAATTGCCAGTTGGCTGCTTTGAGTTTCCATATGAAAGGGACTCTCCAGATAGTTGGTCAGGCCACAGTCATAAATGAATTTTGCAATTATGAGCGTAATAGAGACAGTCAGTCAATGTTTATAGGAGGAGGCTCGTCGGGACAGTCGGGAAATCTAGTTATAGGGTAAAAGGAGACGAGTTGAAATTCTCCTCGTCGGATCCGATCGATTCTTGCAGTGGACTGTCGAGAGAGGATTTGTATAGCGCCTGACTAGCTAAGACCACTTCCAATCACACGCTTTTTATTTATGGCCAGTTTTTAGGAGTGGACAAAATTATAATTAGAGCCGTAACGGACTCGGCGTCAGGATTGAAATGTTGGCTTGCATCCGATTTAGTTTATAGCAGAGATATGAAAGACTCTTTTCTTAAGTGCGTTGCGTGGCATGGTTGCATTGCATTTCGGTGACAAGACTGGCCTTGTTATTTTTAAGTTACTATTTTAATTTAGGATTTTTATGTACGACAATTATGGTAGCCAGACAGGAGTAAATAAGTTTGATTTGAAGTAGAGCAGGAAAGGAAAACAAGGGATTATATTAGTTCAATTGGCACAGGTTTAGTAATTTAGAATGGTTATGAAATCAATAGATTTAAATTATGTATCTTCTGATTAGGTTGCGTACGGAAAGGAAGTACTACTTAGAAGTTGTTGTGTATATGCAGAGATGATGTACTTGTCAGATTGCGTATGTACATGATTACGTTTATCTGTATTAATTATGAATGTCGATGTTGATATGAATATGGACTGAAAGAACTTTATGGAAACGGCCAATCCTAGGCAAGTTAGTTGTTTAGATCGTTTGTGTGTTTTTGCTTTTGCTGTTATGTAGGTGTCGACGTACAGAGTTTTAATTTTAGCATGGAGACGTGCGTTTTAAGGTTTTAAACGGGGCTGAGAGGCCAGTGTACTTCTTTGGAGTTGTTGAGGAGGGACAGCTATCCACGCACCCATAAAGAGAAGATGTGTACAAATAACTTAAGTATATAGGTACATGTTTTTCTTGATATTTAATTGTTAAGTGTATACAGACTTAATCATGATGGAAACCACTACATTATATTAACTAATCTCGGGAAGGATGAGAAAGAGTGATACATAACATGAGAAAATACGTAGGTGGACATACATACAAAGAACAAGGCATCTACTAATTAATACTTAAGGGATTGATAAAAGTAAACTTTGTCATATTAATAATAAATACCATACGTTATTCGTGATGAATCTTATAGTTGAAGTTATTAGCAATAACGTGTAACTCTACTATTTATTGGTATAGATATAAATACACAAACAATTATGTAGATTACTAATCAATCAAACTATTTATGCAAATTTCGGTGAAACCCGTTCAATCTTTTAATCAATCGAATAAACTATAAATAGCTATTTACATAAATCAGTAAGCTACAACAAAATACGTTCATACGTCACTTATGTAGATCAGGTCATCTATGAAATGGTACTACTACTACACTACCTACGTTACTAACTACGTATAAAATTACAGCATATAAAGATAAGTACTATTTCGGGTACTGATGCACATACATACATACCTACATACTAACAATAAATACAATTACAGTAGTACAGAGAGTAAACGTATAACTGAAACACAACAAGGGTGTTGACAGAGTGATAAGAACTGCTACGCTATAAATAATTACATTTATAAATATGTAGTGAGTCAAGTCGTAAAGGATGAGACATTATTACTGAGACGTCATCAGTACATAGCTACAGATCCATAAATTGTCTACTGTGCAGTGCTCCGCAATTTAATTCCTAATAAGAAACCTTCATTACGTACATACATACTTACAGTATACTTATACATAGTGTCTAGTGTTGTGTATTAACATTGCGAAACAATCGTAGCCCATGCCATTGCATTCATTGGTGAATTGGAAAAGGTTCAGGTAGGATTATTGATCTTGTGCAGATCAGTTCTTTAGCTAAGTAAGTAGGAAGGGAGGCGTTGTTAAAATTTAAAAAGGACGAGAATGGGAAAGTCACTGATTGTAGTCTTCTGGGATTGATGTGAAAGGAAATTGGTCCTTTCGTTGTACATAATATAATTTATAAATCCAGGAACACACACACAATGTGAATATATGTAGTAGAATGCCAATGCGCATGTAGTTTGTCTAATAATGTTACATATATACATACATAATGAGCCATAAGGAATATTATGGAACTCATGTAGTCATATTCATACGTAGAGACACTCTTACTTAGTGAAGTGCATGATCCAAATCCAGACAGTAGTAGTGCAGTGCAATGTGAGTAGAGTGGTAGGTAGTGCAGCCGGAGGAGGCATTTCAATAGGAACCTTACGTACGTAGCCTCAAACAATAACAATTATAGTAGTGAAAGAGAATATTTATAAACAGTAGTAATAAAAGTAGAAAGTTGACTTTCAGTTGGGTGTTGTGCTCTGTTGCGTAATAATAATGATAATAAAACAGGCATGCTTTTATTACTGAGCTCCTTTGAGCCGCACTCGTCTGTACGTATTGATCGCAGTCGTGCATACTTTATAACGATTAGGGATCTGGATCTATGTCCATGAAGGGATTTTCTTTCAATGATGTCACTAGGCGTAAGATTAATTAGCTCTTCAAAACTCTGATGCAAGAAAGTTAGTTGTATGTAAATGGGAATTCAATTCAGTGTTGCCCCTACTCCTCCAATTCAAAGGCAACCATGTAATTAGCTGAATTAGAATGACTAAGTCACACCACACCATCCCTGCCGTTTTACTTAGCTATTTATCCCTTGATGTTGAAATCATATTACGAAACTGCAGAGCAAGTACAACGCAAGAGATATGTAGACAGTCTGTTCAGACAGTGTGGTTTTCAACTAATTGGTTGTTGTACTTATTTACTTGAGTTCTGTTGAAGATTTAATTGACTCTTCGCATTAGTTCTGTTTTTATCATTTCTTCCGTAACAGAGAAATAATGGAATATTATGTTACAGTGCAATGACATGTTAGTGCAGAGAATAGGGATTAGGCTAAACTACGCATTCTTACATTTACATCACATTAAATACCTACTTTCTATACTTACTGTAAATACACACAAGCTACAGCTACTACGAAATAAATACTTTACACCTACATATATTAAAACATGATGACTAATTATGGGTATGTACGTACACCTTCATAACTTGTGAGTACACGTCAAAACAATCAAACTAGAGTAGTAAGTCCTTCACTCTAAATATTTACAAAGGATTGCTAAGCGTGTAAGCTAAAATCACGTGTGGGCAACAGTGAAAGTTACTTTATAAGACAAAATAGAATTTAGCCAGTAACATACATTTATTATGTACGTAGTATTATATTAGTGAACTTATATTATTATTATTGCTATTACTACTATAAATTATTATTACAATTTTATGGAGAGTGACGAAAGGAAGAGAGAAAATCTCTCACGCCATGTTATGTCAAATTACGCCGAGTTATAGGTTCAGATCTAGTTTAGAGTTAGTTACAATTATGTACAAGTAGTAGTGGAAGAGGCGTAAGGATTGTTTTCCTCTCCTTTTCATATATTCAAGCTTTTAATTAAGGACGAAAAATGATCATCATAACTATATTATGTAGAGTATAGAACATATGTATATTACTTTACTATTATTCTGATAATTATTCTACTATTGTTACATTGTTATACTAAATGTAATCTATTATTCGTGTTTTTATGAGCAGACGGAGTCGTAATGAGCCAGTAGAGTGTTGTTTTAATCACATTTGATATAATAATATCAATTCAGCAATAATTGTAACCAAAAATCAGAGCATTATCGATGGCTAGTTAATTTGTAATACGTTTTGGTTGATTTAAATTGGACAGAAAGTCATGTTATAATTTCGATGCTTATATTGAGCCATGTATTTGTACGGTGCCTTTTTCTTTATTACTACTCATTCCTTCAATCAATCAGTCAGGTCGACGATGAGAATCTGTTAAATGAATTGTTGACTACATTGTTAAATCGTAGTATTGATGCAGTTTAGTACTACAACTAGGTAGTATAGTATGTGATGTACATGCTTTGATTAAATTGACTAGTGATACGATTTAGTTACGGATATTACATTACTACTATTGTTACGCTTGCGCATCTCTGTATATTGATTAGAAATAAGTATGTGTAATGGAGTCATTTGCTATGAATCATTGTATTGTATTGAGGGTGGGTAATTACTAACTGCATAATGTATTGTACCCATCGTCTGCTTACTATGATTAAGTATTAATTGAGACATACACAAGTGAAGTATAGAGTAGTTCCTATGAAGATGAACTGAATGATCAATATTCAAGTCGATTATCGGACATACAAGGTAAGAAATAACCTGTTTTTTGCTACCCTGCAAAACTCCCCTCGAGTTATTGGATTTTAGTTGTAGGACTTACTTACATACGTACTATCGATAGCACATAAAACATACATACTTACCTAGTGGAACGTTAGATTGTTTAATTACTACGTATTTAATGACGCTCCTCCCTCTAATCATTTCTGTCTATGTATATTCAGTGAATACTTTATGATAGCCAACTCCAATCCAATTCTTGGACGGGTTTTCAGTTTCTCTTACTCCACTGCTTTCTCAATCATATAAAATGTACTGGCAATATGAGTAAGTACCTAATATGACAAAAATGACGAAAATTATATTACTATCTACATACTACATGATAAGTACATACAACTAAAACCTAAGCAATACGAATCTAGAAATTGTCTATAATAAATAAGTCTAAGTATAATATTAATAACAACTCGTAACCAACCAACCCACAATTACAACCAAATGCCACAGAATACCAAAACAAAACACAACAATGCTACGACATCATACATATTACGGATAATCTAATTATACATAAATAAGTAATAAGAATATACAAGATACTACTACTAAATAAATACAACAATAATTAAAGTATTATGTCATCATACCATTTTTGGAATTCTTTGGTTCCTATTCCATAGTAAAGAAAAGTTACAATTACAAAACCACTTTGTTCTCACTTCTCATTTATTCAGCATCCATTACTTTAGCTAAGTACTTTAATTTCACCCATGCATCAATGCTTTATCATATATCAAATCCAAATCTTTAATTCATAAAAATGCATCATTCCATCATAGTCAAGTAGTCGCCACCATTATAAGATATTGTCATACATACTGTAGTAACTGCTTAGAAGATAGTTGTCCCCCATCATAAAAAATGGAGGATAGATACTAATTATATTTGGGTCAACTCTAAAAAAATTTTGGGATGGATGGATGATAGTAAATCCTGGTGATGAGCATATTTATTCCGTTAGAAATGTGTAATTAAGAGCATAGGTACATTTATGAAAGTGCTTAGGAGGATTAGACACTTACAATTTTAGTATTTGTTAAATGGAGTCGAGTGTTCTTGATAACACGCTAGCAGCACTTCATTATAAATAGCCGTAGCAGTCTGAATGTGTTCCAATCAAAAGTAAGAGGTAGTACGTGTATGTACATATGCATAACACACACACTTATACAGCCTACCTTCCCATAGTTAATGAATATCAAATGAAGAGGCTTTCAAAGTTGTGAAGTTCTGTGAAATTATCTAGAGCGTAAACTAAAGCTACATAGAGTCAGTCAGTGGGAGAGAAGAGACGACAGGCATTAATTTTCACTGTAAGAGAGAAGAATGGCTCTCTCCATAACAGTTTTGGCTCGGCTGTAATCAGCAGGAACCTTTAAAGAACTGTAGTTTAAGTAAACGTACGTATGTACACTCTCATTGTAGCCGGAGAAAGGTCACGCAAACACAGATCTCATTGTGTTCGTTTAAGGAGACACGTAAGTAACCGATTCCGAGCCAGCGTTAATTGAAGAGAAGGAGTTTTGCCAAGAAGACATATGCACCATCCCGTCATGTCACTATGATTGAAAGTCTATTACAGATTAAGGCTAACTTAGTGTACGTCAGCATGCAGTCTGCCTACTGCTACAATTTACGTTGCGTCAATGCAGGGCAGGGGAACGACACAGCCAGCTACACTCGTCTGCACTACACTCACCAACGCATACTATCCTACTACAGAATGGGTCACTCATCTTCCCCGAGGCCTGACACCAAACGACGCATATCAAATAGTGCACCCATCTCAAATGGAAAAGATCCTAATGCACAGCGTGGGCAACGCTCCCATTTCTCAGGTAATTCTAACCCTACCTTTACCATTTCCCTATTTTTCCTTCGCAGAATTGTAGAATTCTCCATCCCTAACTTTCGTGCACTATATTTAGAGAATATCTTTTCAGTATATAACCTTTACTAAAATAAACATCTTTTCTTGGCAATATTATTGTCATGTTCGTCGTAGCATATTCATTTCATCATTCCCATGATCCCATGGCCATATCATACCTTTTATCTTTATCGTATCATATCGCCCCTCACCAACCATGAATACCTACTGATAAATAATAGGTACAAGAAAATATGCAGCATCGAATTCACCAACTATTCATTAAAATATTAGTTATTGTGCATATTCAGAAAATTGGAAAAAAAAATTGAATGATTTGGGTATAATTTAGTTACAATAATTTATCAGGAAGGAAGCAAACTTTTTTGGGGCAAGTCATAGGAAACGGTATAGTTGACTTTCGACAAGAAGTTTACATGTAATGCAAATGTTGATGAGAATGTAACAAATGTTATCATATTCAAGCATAAATCGAATCAATGAGCAGAAATATGGAACTCGTAGGATTAACGTGACGGAAATTTATTAGAATTACCATCTGCATTATATATTAGACTTTTTGTATAGGTGCCACAGTCAATGTATCCATGTGTAGCTCATTAACAAAATGCATAGGAATAGGGTAATACGATCTCCCCAGGAAATTACATTGTGATTTACTGAGACTAAGTACCTGCCTGCATTCTTTAAATTGACACCTACTTTCATAGCGTCGAAGAATGCATTTACATGTAATAAATTGGAAGCTACAACAACTAGTGAAGGATTACCTCTCAAACTGTTCACTAAATCTGACAGCCAGACAAGTGACTTAGATGTAGTGTGTGTGCTTTCTATTGTTGGATTTCTTACAAATCATAGTCTATTTTGGTGCTGACTTAAATTAAATTCTGTGGTCTAAAGGAAGTTAACTATTGGCAGTAAGTGCCACATGTCAGCGAGTAATCTTTTTTTTTGTCATGGCTAGTTCCGTGAGGTATGGTACCTGAACTTGTACTGCAGGGGGTAATATTGGAAATAAATTCAGCATATAATCATATGAAGTAAATTAAAATGATCGTGTATTTATATATGCACAAATGGCTTATTTCTACGAATAAATATTTTATCAGGAAATTCATCATTGCTTAAAGCGTGGGTAACAATTTAATAATAACGCTCTTTATTACATTCTGGAAATACTTGATATCAATCTTAAGATGTTATCATGACCGTCTTCACAATTTGTTGCAAAAAACATGAATTATACTTGAAAATGGAAAAGTCGGTATTATGTCTGACGTCATCATTACATTTATTTGAATAGCTTGTAATTAGAGAGAAAGCATTACTCCATTTTTCAGAAGTGTATTCGTGAGCTTTTTTTTCTTTTCATCCATTCTATAGAAACATTACAAGGTAGCTATTTGCATGATGTTGTTGCAGAGGCGTAATATCAGCCTATTACTATTTCAAGCCATATTAATTTGTTTACGAAAATGTGAGAGATATCATTGCATTGTCTTCTTGTGCCCTTTACGAAATGTGAAAGATGATTGAATTGAAATGAGTTTAAGGTGGATATTAGGTTATGCAATTTTCCCGCAGTGATACGCCTGAAGTCGCATTGCGAGAAGTTAGTGTGCCACACGGTTCTCTGGGGAAATGTATGTTATCTTGGTTACTAGACTGGCGGATTCCATAAGACGTCCTGGTTAATGTAGTGTGGAATATATTCTTCGGAAGACAAACACAAAATTATACCCAACCACCAGTAACTATATTATCTGTAGCTACATAAAACATTAAATCATACATTACGGCGACATATTTACGTCTATATGAACTAATAAAGGCCGCCTCACCTTACAGTACCTTTTACTAAATTCAAATGCATGACAAAGAATCCTATTATTTGTAGGTACATTATGGAACAGAAGGAAAGCAAACATTTTCACTGAAAACATCGATGGAAAAAAAGCGAGTATGAATCTTATTTTATTCAACTGCAAAGATAGGAATCTTTACATGGCAGACGACTTCACTTTTGCTTCGCACTGTATATATTTGCGCATTAGCTGTTGAAGAAACTATTGTAGACATCTAAAAGGCTCTCATGATGTCGTTGCATGATATGCACCTGCCCTATAAATTGGAATTTATATAACCTAGAAAATAAGTATCGACTTCTAGTCATTGAACTGGTAATTTTCAATTTATTCACTAGCATTTATCTCTGCTTACAATCACGAAAACATTTAGCGAATAAATTACTTTTTCTGCATTGAAAACTATGGTGGAAATATTGATAGGGCATTGAAATAGCGTTAGAGATTTAGGTGCCACAATTTGGAAGTGCACAAAAATGTGTTTTCCAATAATTGTGAAAGGAAGCGAGGCTGGTTTGTTTAGTAGCTAAATTTAAATTACTTTTTTACGCAATGAAAGTCAAAAATGGATCTTGACAGTAGTGAAAAGGAAATCTATGAACATTGTTATAAGTCGATTGGCTTCCCTTGTTACAAAAAATGAAGCGCATAGCTAATGTCTACAATGAATAGATGTTAGATGTCGATGTGAAGAACTGGAATGAATACATTAGTCGGATAGTCGGGAGAAAGTCAATCCAAAGATCTCAGTTAGGTTAGTAAAGAAAGGTCACAATTTAGTATAGCTATTCATTTTGGATAGAAGGGAAAGCAGAGTCACGTATATATGGAATTGACTTTCCTTCCAGGGGAAATAATGGGATATGGCAATGTGTAAAAGTGGAATGTGAATCTTTGAGAGTGCTAGATACTTATATACACATTTCGTTTTTGATGTTAAACTGATTTCTCTCGTTCACCTTGATTCACTAGTGTCATTCACACAAAGGAACTCTAAAATAGATTTAAACAAGTTCCTTTGTTCCTTCTCATTTGCTCAATTTCTTCTGACTAGACGATATATTCACTCATTCAGCTCTGTTGGTGGAACACAACTGAATAAATACGTTCATTTCCCTTCTGTTCTCTACAGAAGGGAAAGTTCTAGTGGAAAAAGGTGTTATGAATCCCATAAATTATTGAATAAATCTTCGAGTATTATAGTTCTAAAATATTCACGTTTAAAATAAGCCTTAATAGCTTTCATCAATTCAGTTATGTCTATATACTTATTGGTTCTAGGATGGTACTCATAAGGTAACGTTGTTTCAATATGATTTTCCTTATAACGGAAGTTACTGAAACCTCCACGTTGCCGTTGTTCATTCGTTATGATTACAACCCAGTAGTGCTGTGCATGTAAAATGTAAGCATGTTTTGTGTTTCTGTGTTTATACATATATACATTACACATGCTAAATAGTATTAGTATTTAATTTCCAATGATTATTAAATATACACAATTACACTATTTTTCGTACATTGTACATAGCAGGGCAGCAGTACACTTTATTGCAATGGGTTGTATGCATATAACGTACGAACAAAACAACGGCAACGTCGAGGTTATAAATAACGCTCGCATTAAGTGAAGTCCTACTGAAGTAACGTCACCTTAATAGTAAAGTCGGAAAGCATATTTATTTAAGACGTACCCTTTGTTTTTGAAATGACCCATAGGCATATCTTTATGAATAAATTTTAATTATGCTGGAATTTGAGATAAAGGTTAAATTAAGGGGTATTGTCGTTAATTATGATTATACGGTAAGTAGTTGTAAGTTCATGTAAGAATTTATGTACGGAGAAAGTCAAGTTTCCACTTCATTTGTAAATACGAAACTAAAATTGTATTTGAGGGTATTTATCAGAGGATGAACATGACTACTATGGCTGTAGCTTTCCACGTGAAGATGGAAGAGAAAGAGAAGTGAAAGCACATCACAAATAATATTAACTTTCACCATATATTATTAAGTGTATTCTGTTCGTTAGTCTGCCGAGCTCTTTTCCTAACTTCTCGAGTGTTTATTTGAAAAAAAGAGATAGTCTTTAGTCAACTTGCAAGAGTAGTGGCATTAAATAAATGTGTGTGTGCCTATTGAATGGGGAAAATACATGCTGCATATTATTATAGAAAGGAACTTAATTTCCCTCCATGAATAAAAAATTGAATCTCTCACAAGTATATTCTGTCCACACTTTCTCCACAAATTTTAGTTTTGTAGTTGGCTGACTTTGCCCAGGGCCAAACTCATTTTAGTCACTTAATAATATGACTGGAACTAACTAAGTCAAGACTAAATAATTGACGGAAATTGAGTCTGTATTACGTTAAGCGGCTTTGTTTTAATGAGTCCCTCATGGTCTTCTCGAGTGTTTGATCTTGGTCATGTGATAGGATTAAGACACAGATATTTCCTGTTCACATTGCAAATCCTTGCATGGCTTCATTGCTAAACAACAGAAGTGACTTGTTGGCAGAAGGAGTCCGCTTCCTAAATGGACATTGCATTGGTGTCCTGAAATACCCAACAATTTTACTTGGGCTGTTTTAGTATATTTACTTATTCTCGAACATGATGCAGGCTAATTTACTGACAATTATTACATTGTTAAATTGAAATGATTTATTTC
This sequence comes from Tomocerus minor, assembly GCA_009936455.2. Taxonomy (NCBI): domain Eukaryota; kingdom Metazoa; phylum Arthropoda; class Collembola; order Entomobryomorpha; family Tomoceridae; genus Tomocerus; species Tomocerus minor. The sequence continues at coordinate 11,118 of JAAAYG020078562.1, read as the reverse complement.
TATACTCTCAGATTATATTAACATGGTACCTTGCATTTGCGTCATTCCAGATTCTCTGAGAAAGGCATCAAATGATAAGGTCAGAGGAATCAAAATCTACGAATATTGCCCAAATAACTCTGAAGGCCACATTCTGAAAAATGCTTTTCATTTGGAATTTTTTGCTATAAGGAAAAATTGTTCTTTGCCCCGTTTTTAAAGAGAGAGATAGATAAAGGTATTTCGTGACCTTAAAAGATGGAATTGCAGATAATAAGTAAATCTTTAAGTATTTTTGGTTATAAGGGGAAATGTAAGAAGGAGATTGCTTAGTTCTGACCGCAAGGGTCGTCGTAAAAGGGATCTTCTCTCTTATCCACAGCCAGAGTGCAGATTCAGATAGAGAAAGCAAACATTTTGAAATCGTCAATAAAGCAATTTAGGTAGATACAGGTAAGAGATTTTAAAATTTCATTACAGAGGATCGAGAGAAACTATCAAAGAGCGTTCATTTCGTTCCGTTTCGCATTTGGAAGAATTACCGAGTTTGAAATAGATGCAGATGCTGAATTTTGGAGGCAGGGCTGGTTTGGAAATGTGAGAGTAGCTCTATAGGGCTGTTGGTTGTGCTCTCTAATAAATTTAGTATTGGAACGTGTCTTTTTTTCCAAACAGAAGTTGAGTAAAGTTGAAAGCAGCAGCCGTTGCCCCTCGCTCCAATGTATTCATTATCATGACCCGTGCTCTATCTGATAGATATCGGCAGATATCATCTCACTTAGCCGCAATCACTAGCCCTGTTCTCTGCTATGTTGTGTATGCGTGTGTGTGTGTTGTGTAGTCTGACTCTTGTGTCTACTGTCTGGATGTCGGTGGAAGGATGCCTACATGTTAGTTAATATAAAATGCAAGAATAGGTTGGAGGAGGCGAGGAAGGCGAGGTCTGGTGGACGAAGCCTTATTCCTTTATTAGGGCAATAATATGCATTTGCGATAGAAAATTGAAACGTAGAAAGAGCGCACCTATTCAACAAAGCCGATTTAGAATTCAACTGGATTCAATCAATTGAAACGGGTTTCTTTTTTTACGTGGATTGCCTGCAGACAACTCACTTTGTAGTCGTTTAGTTTCTCACTTCCGTGCATTTCCTTTGCCTCATATTATTACTAAGGGGAATGCATAGATAGGGACGGAGAGGAGTAAGTCGAACAGAATAGGATTTTATCTGTTGATGTATCTCTATGAAATCATGTGCATTACATGGTTTGCGTTTGACTTTAAATGTGAGTCGAATCCATTCCACCATATTTTCCCACGGAATATGGAAAGAGTGTGCA